>JACTOM010000023.1:959968-1013545 GCA_015832385.1 Elymnias hypermnestra
TCACATGTTCCATCTTTTGTAAATTTAGATCCCAAGTATACAAATTCTTTCACCTCTTCCACTTGTTCCCCATCTATCAAAATATTGCCATTCATCATAGATTCATCTCGTTCAAAAAGCATAACTTTCGTTTTGTTTACATTCACTTTCATTCCTTTCCCTTTCAAAGCTTCATTCATAATATTTAGCATCTCCTGAAGCTCGTTAGCGGATGACGCAAGTATTACTTGATCATCAGCGTAGAGTAAACATTTGATGAGTAATTCATTCATTCTTAACCCATACATACATTCTTTTAAATCTGTCAAACATTTATCCATGAAAAGGTTGAACAGCCATGGTGACGCAACACATCCCTGTCGAACACCTCTTTCGACAGGAAACCACTCCGTGTACGCTCCGTTTATTCTGACACAGGCACTAGAACCCTCATAGAGAGACTTCAATGCTTGAATCAGACTACCGCTCACACCATACGTAGATAACGTTGACCACAGGCCTTTTCTAAATCTACGAAAGCGCAATAAACTTTAAAAACCCTGATATGCCTAATTGTAATTTAGAATTGTTTTTTTGTAAATAGAAATATCACAGGGAATCCTGCATATCACTGAAGCAGTTCTAGAGTAACTTATTATCTCACATTGGGTGTAAGCTCTGAAAACCCTTCTCTCTTGAATGAAGAGTCCTGTACCCACCAGTGGGTTTGCGTTCTTGTTAATCCCAAAGTTGCCTGGCAGTTATTGCCAGTTAGTTTTAGCCTATTAGTCCTGTTTCTTTAATCTCGTATGTTTTCTCTCACTCTGATTTTCATTACAAAAAATATAATATAATATTTTAAATAGCACTGTTGTCTTTGTGTTTAGATGATGTCGATGTGGGTGCACTGGTTACAGTATGTACTCTGGCAATTACACTGATGCTGATCTATGGAGCATCCCGAGGGAAGCCAGCCCATCTGTTGCCTTTCTTCTGTTTGCAGATATTCGACTTTGCTATCACTGTGTGAGTCACTTTACTTGTTGATAGAAAACTCTTCTTTAGGTTTGTTCACTTTATTTTGGAGTATTGAATGACACTCAGCTCACATAGCCAAAGTGTCACTGCCATATTTTATTCATTATGTAACAATTTCATTAAACTGTATCTGTTTTGCTTCCACAGACATGACGCCTTGGGTTTAAGTGCCGGGTTGGGCCAATTGAAAGACGGACATTAAGTTTTCTATTAAATTTTTCTCAATATTTCCCTGAAAGCCTGTGCCTCGAAGAGCACGTTATGCCGTCAGTTCTGCGCCTAATCTCTCTCCGGTCGTGTCGGATTTCCAGCACATTGGAAAGAATACAGAGTGCACTTGTGTACTATACCTGCCAACTTACAGTGGCGCAGCATGGTGGGTCTAATAACCCTCTCTTCTCTAAGTGGAGGCTTGTGGCCAGCAGTGGGATGTTATTGGGCTGCTATTTACTGTATGTTGCTTATCTAATATTGAATAATCCGTTTCAGATTGACAGCAACTGGGTATTTATGTTATCTGCGGTCTATCCATCGGTTGGTGGCCGAGGCACCACGTGTGCCGTGGCGTGAACAACTGTTGTCTCTGCCTCCTCCAGCCCTTGCTCTCGTTGTACTCGGCGCATTTCTATTTGCAGTTTTGATTAAGGTAGCTATACATATTCTCTCAACTAAATACCACTAAATTTCACTTTTAAAAAAATACTTATTTTCTCGATTGTTTTTCCATTCCATCATTGTCCTTTACTGTGTGGACCAACATCTTCAGGGAAGCTACATATTCCAGGACGAATTGGGTTCTTGATTTCAACTTTATCCACTATAATTAAAAAGTTATATCTCATTAAAAGAATATTTACAGTACCTGAATAAACGAGAGTGTGTTTAACATCATAATGTTAATTTTTCCTCACAGTAGTACACAGCTGTTGCAATGTTTTAAATTTTATTTTTTACTCTTTTAATTTTTTTATAAGCATTCATAAATATATAATATTATGGTATCAGAAACATTGAGACCAATCATTATATGTCACATGATTTTTTTTCAGTTTCAATCAATTTTCAATTCTTTATAATTAATTAACAGCCTTTTTTTAAGGTTTTCACATTGAATATTTATATAACTTGATAAATATATATATATATATATATATTGAATTATAAAAAAATTCACAATTCTGGGATATGTGTACTCAGCCAAGTTGTGACTTTTGAAGTGAAAACTTCTTTAGTACTGTTGTAATTTAAAAATTGATGTAACGATAAAAAGAGACACAAATTCATAGGGTTTAAGACACGAGAGAAAATTAAATAGGAAGCATTATACAGTGTTTGTTATCTTCTTGGTTCTCGTTGTGCTCTGCGTCGTACTCCCTCCACTCGTGTTTACCCAGGCATAATGGGACTTAAAATTAAATAATAACTAAAACCTATAATTACTCCTCTTCCCGATATTTTACATTCATCTCATTATCTTCAAGCCAAAATTTTTGAAAGTTTCACTTATACCATGTGTGACTTGCACACAAGATTTTTTTAATAACCTTTGTAAAACTCATTCCTAGGCTTACTGCATCAGTGTTGTGTGGAGGTGCTACAAGTACCTTACGATGCGCACACACGCACTCCACAGCCTTACCCCCTTCGTGATCTCGAGCGAGGGTGTGGTTACCCCCGCCATGCCTCCATACGCAACCCCCACCCCAGCACCTGACTACTCCAGCCTCCTTCCAGACTATGAAGAGGCTGTGAAACAAACCCCTCCACCATCTTATCGTGCTGCTACACTTATGGCTTCGGATCCGGAAAATGATGTAAGTTTGACACAGTTTCTTATATATAAACTATCTGACGCGCAAATGTATCTGCATGCATTAAATATGGGTTTAAAGTACCATCGCCTACTGGGACGAAACTAACGGTGCGCCAACCGCTATGCCTTGTCTCCATTTGAATGAAATTCTGTTTAGGGCAGTTTTGATCTACAAGAAATAAACAACATATGCAATGTTTTTAATTGGACAAGTAATGACCCTGTGTTCTATAAAATAACTTGGTATCTAACACATATGTTTTTGTAATATGTAGAAGATAAAAATTGTTGCAATAGGTTATCCTTTAGAGTTAAATACGTATGATCGCGGACCGTTTTATAGTTTTACCGCTTAAACATACTACATCTTTTAATTCTACGAGTTTTACACCTGCCACTTGAATCACTAAATATAAAGCTAACCATTTTCTAAGAGTGTCTTATTAAGTTTCATTTTAGGAGCGTTTTGTATTTAGAGTGAGTGTGGACTAATAGTGCAAGTTTATTGAATAATAAAACGAGATTATGTCCCTATACAGACTCCGCCAACAGCCCCCGTGGAGCAAAACCAACCAACTGCCACCAACACCGTAGTGATGTTACCTCAACAAGGAGCCCGCGTTTGAATCTCACAACTTGTTCTTTAAACCGAAATAAGGCCACATCCGGACTGACGTACATTTTTTTCGCTATATAAAATTTACTACCCCACTATTATACTGTCTAAATATCTAGTTATTAAAAAAGTGAAATAAAAAAAAACGATTTCCGTCGTTAAATTTTTATAAGTGTTATTCTTAACTGATAGAAAGAAAATAATCAAACAGTAGCTTAATTGGTATAGTATATATAGTAAATGGAATAAATTTATAAAATTTTGGTATTTTTTACCTAAAAAATGGCCTAAATAGCTATTATTAAAAGATCTCCTTCGATTCCTACTTAGTTTATAATTAAAAAAAATTAGATAATTGATAATTTTATTGGAAATTTAATAGTCTGATAAATTTCAATATAGTTAAACACAGTATTTTATTATGACGATATTGAAACCAAAAAATGACAAATAGGCTTTATTTATAAAATATTTCGCAAAGCGGGAAAATTAATGATCACAAAACTTAGTTAGCTTCTTTCTAAATGTATTTATTGGAAATAATAAAAATGTGCCATATCGAGAAATTAATTTCGTCGAAATTTTCTTTAATCAATGATTTATGAAGAGTCAAAGTATAACAATATATAAAAACAATTCCTTTTTGGTATAATATGAGAAAATAATTGATAACTAGGCAATTTTATCAGTAATTGTCAAAGTCGAAGACATTATCATTGATATACAATAATATATGTGTTTTTGTTATAAACAAAAAACAATGTTTCCAATAAAATATCACGACATAATTGACGGCAGTCCGGTAATGGCCTTAATTATTTAGACACTAATATATGTATCATAGTTGTGTAGTTGCGTAAAGTAGCGCTTCTATTAAACATATGAAATCGATGGCCCCTACATAGAAAGAATTAAGTATAAAAACCAACACTGGGTAAACTAGGTATGACACATTTCAAGGGAAATAATTAATACACATCACTTATATTTTGGACAACCCTAAAAAAAAAAATATAATACAAAGTCAAATCTGTTGAAATTTTGGGCAACCCTAGAAAATTACTACCACACTTCGAAGCAGTACAGAATACTCTACTATCTATTGTAATACTGAAATGTTTTTCAAGCATAATGTTTTAATAGCTATATGATATTAAAAACGATGACCTAAGATCTAAAATGCAAGTTGGCCGTTTATACGTAGGGGTGTTCGAAATATTAACTTTTTATAATCTATAAGCTGACAAAAAAAAGTTTTACATGCTATTCGTTTTGGCGTGAACCTTAATATTAACTTCTATTCATTCTTTTTATATAGTTGGTATGCTATTTCTAACAATTTGGGTTATCTGTTTATCATACTTTAACGTATTACTTATCACTTCAAATTGTAATAAGTGTGGTTTTCGTATATATCATTGAAATAAAAAAAAGTAATTAATTTTATATACGCAAGCTTATATATTTGCATTTAATATAAAGCTATTACGTTACGTTACGTTTACGTTTAATTGGTAAATAGTCATACAATTCCTCATTATTTCATACAATTACATTCACATTTCTGAATTATTCTGCAACCATTTTATTTCTTGCTCTTAAAATGTCTTTACGGAACAGTTTATGAATGTCCTATATCATACAATTATTAAATTATATAGAGAAAGATTATTACCTTCATCTAGAGGCAAATGAATCTTTGCACTAAAACATTTAAATAAATTGTAAAATTGCCCCTAAATATTTTACATATAATTTTGTTTATATTTTTCTACCTCTGATCTCTTGTACGAAAAGTGAGTGCCATTTTTTTAAATCGAACCTTTAATTTTGTATTCATTTTGTTGTATTATAATATTATTTTCGCCATTTTTCGACCCGATTTTTATTAAATGATACATTCCATATAGGTATAAACTACATTTGGAAAAAGACGGAATGAAAATCTATTAAAATTTTGGACAACCCTATGAAATCAATACGACGCTTCGAAAAAATAACAATCCGTTTAAATTTTCGACAGTCCTAGAAAATTAATACTTTTATATGTTTCGCTGGTGTTTCCAAGTGTTAATTAATTATTTGAATCGATATATAAACTTATTGGTATTATAATACTTCTATATGATATATATAAAGCGTTCATATTTTTTGAAGTATTTTCACGTTTATTACGGGTTGAATTGAATGATATTTAGAGTCAATTTTTTTAATTAAATAATGCCGTCCTCGTTACGATGAAAGGCATTACTTTGATGGACTGTTTTAGCGTAAAAATGACTTTAAACTTATCACACAATAAACTGTTAAAAGCTGGATTAGGAGAGCTTTCATATGAGTTCACAGCCTAGCAGAGGTTCCAGGGTCAAATTCCCAGCAGGGCAAATGTAGGAAATTGCATTTTCTAATTTGTCTGAGTGTGAAGTTGTGGGAGGCTTCGGCCGTGGCTAGTTAGCAATCTGCTATGACTCTGTATAGAAACCATAATAGGTTAATTACCTCTTACCAGGTTAACGCGCTACACCACCTTAGAATGTATAATCATTTACCATCATGACTGTAGAGTCAAGCGCTAACCTGTCACCAATAAAAAAAGAGTAAAATAAATATGTAAAATTTATCTTGAATATACAATTAAAAAATAACTAACACACATTTAAAGCTTAAATCATTGCCTAAATGCGGCAATAAAGCTGTGTAACATTTAATGGGATACGTACGAATTATTATAATTCCGGGTAGTTGGACGGCCTAAATATGCAGATAAAAAATATTTTTCGTTTTTATACTATACCTACTATTTATTACGAGAAAGTTTTATTTTATAGTACTTATGCAGATTACAAGTTTAATTATTTTATTTACTAAAGAGGAGGTTTCATGTAATCAATTCAAAAATAACGAAAAAAAAATTATCTGAATGTTGTTGTTAGTTTAGATGTTAAGTATATTATATGGGATTAAAAATTGTCTAATTATTTGTGTGTTACGCATTAAGCACTAAATTATTGACAAACATGTATTTTATTCTGAAATAAAACATAGTCGAGAACAAGGTTTTTATTGGATATTTTATTTCCTTTTTAAACAGCATAATTTAGTATATGTATGTGTTTATATGTATATAAATACCTATTTATACTAATTTTTATAGTTGGAGTTTGTTTGCTTGGATGAAGACGCTTACCTCAAGAACTACTGGTTTAAAACGAAACATTCTTTCTAAGACTAATTAGGAAGACTATTAGTGGAAACGCAAGCGTAGCATTTCATGGCTTTCCTGGCAGAATGTTGGAAGTTGTATTTTCTAATATGTCTGATTTTGGACAGTGGAAGGCTTCGGCCGTGGCTAGTTGCCACCCTACCTTTTTTCGCTGAAAAATGCTTTAAGGCACTTTCCCCAACCTATAGGTTAGAAGTGGGGCACTTGGCGAAGGAGGAGACCTCGCAACACCCATTAAAACCCAGCGAAATCTCTTTTCATCCATAAGTGAGACACCAGGTGTTCAACTCTCGCATTTGTTCCTAGAAGCTCAGACGTGTCCAACTGAGGATTCAAGGAGGCGCGCCTCCTTCGGCGGTGAGAGGGAGCATCCGCCGCATTCTCGCTCATGGGCCTCCTTAAACGAGACTACGGTCTCGCAGAAGAAGGATACTCCTGCCCACATCCTCTTTTTGGAGAGCATACTATAATGCTCCCCAACTAGAGATCGCCGCCGATCAATACCACCAGGAGGTGACGCTGAAAAAAAATCTCCAGTATAATTGTTATCCGCGAGGAATAGAACTCGGAATTAGCTAATTATATTCTCCGATTGCAGGAACACTAGGCCAGCGAGCTGATCAGTTATCACCCTACCTGGAAAGTCATTCCTAAGTAAAAAAAATTGCGTTCCGGTACGATGCTGTAAAGGATAAATTATCTTATATGTAGTTTAGCGCTCTTCCATCTTAGGCTAACTTCACTTAACAACAGGTGAGATTACAGTCAAGCGCTTCCCTGGCAGCAACAAAGAAAATATAGCAAAAATGACTAAAAATATACTTGTTTTAAAAAAATACACGTGTCAAAAGTGAAACTTCTTTGGCTACCTAATTTTTAAGTCTTGTTTATATTTATAAAAATCTAAAACTACAGATTTCAAAGAGTCGGAAGGATGGAAAAACAAAGATATGTTAGGAATTTAATTGTTATTAAAAGTGCCGAAAATGAATACAAATAATTTATTGATATTTTTAATGACGAATTGTAAATAATAATACCAATATAGATAGTATACATAGTATATTAAATGACAAGTAGCAAATCAAAATACCACATGTTACTTGTAAATGTAAAATCTACCTAACCTTCAAACGAATCAGCAAAAGAACGCTGCACATCTTCGTGACGCTAATCACGCGTTTCATCCATAAAAAATTACCCTCATGCACCTAAAGAAGTTTCACTTCAATAAATATGTCTAAAAGGCAGGTTGATGATTCTTTATAGTAAAGGCGAACAGTCTTTAATGTTTATCATCGGCTTGCAACATGGAAAGGTCAAAGTGATGAACGCAATTTACAAACAATGCATCAGACATGCGCGCCGTCCGCCGGCCGAGGGACTAGCAATACGCGCCGTCGCTGTAACACGCGTTCTCTATTTATATCGACGACTTAACCTCCCCGCGGCAATCTGCACTCACGCAAGCGCATTGCGCACCTGAAATGCCGAAAGTGAAAATTGCACATCATGTTTTCACTCGGTGTAAGGGCGTAGTATTACAGGAGTTGCGATAAGCTAATTATTTGTGCGACGACACCTCCGCCGCAGTGTCCGTTGTGTTGCGAGGATGGCCGATGCCTGTATGGCACCGCTGCCCTCCGATACTGCGGTAAACGTACGTCACATGTCAGCTGAGTTGCCGGCAAGGAGCGCGCACTCGTGACGTCTCTTGTGGTTAGTGAACCTCGGGAGTCAACTATGGCGTCCACCATGCAACTCGAGTTTACACAGGCGATGACCGATTTCAAAACAATGTTCCCGGATATGGATGATGATGTCATCGAGGCGGTGCTTCGCGCTAACCAAGGTGCAGTGGATGCAACCATCGACCAATTGTTAGCGATGAGCACCGACAATCAAAATGAAAGACTTCGTCAGGAGATTGAGCGAGTTGAGAGCAGTTCTCCTTCGCGACGCAAAGACCGACGTATTATTTCTCGCGGTCAAAACGGTGAAGACAATGATACCACGGCGCTTGTGTAAGTTTTAATCATATATTTTTTGTTGATCCAAAGAAAAATATTTTAAGCGCACACCGCCTACCTTTTTACTGCCTTCAAAAAAGGACGAGGTTATCAATTCCTCTGTATGTTTGTTTTCTTTTACTGTCTTTGTTTGTAAAAGATCACTTAAAACGTCAACACCGCTTTTTGTTTATCTACGAATAATTACAAGTTTTTCACTACTCGTGTGTTAAGGTAATAGCGTACCACAGTAGTTTATTCAATATTAATAAAGAGGAATATTAACGTAGAATATTTATATAATAATTACAATAGCACCCTGAACATTTTTACGTAACGTTTAAAATGTATTTTCAAATACGCTGACATCGTTAGGAGCTATTAACATCGTATTCATAACGACAAACAAATCCGTATGCACTCTAATAATTGTAATTAACAATTGCATATAATACAACCTTGCATATGAAAATGGCGAGGAATCTAAAATCAATATTTTTTTGTAAAATATTTTTAATTCATCAAAGTATGCACTTTTGCAATCTCCTAGGTAGCTCTTTACTAAAAAAAATCATTGGGTCGAGAATCAATAAACCCTTCGAATACGGTTTGGACTGCCGCATCGTAGTTGATATTTTTTTCTTGTAAGAAGGTGTCCAAATTCTGAAAAAAATGTAATCTCTTGGAGCAAGATCCGAAGAGTACAGTGGATGTCGCAGACATTCCAATTGTAGCTCATCGTACTTAGCGGTTGTTTGTTGTGCAGTGTGTGGTCTTGCGTTGTCGTGAATCTGCAGTAGCTTAGATCGATTAACCATCTCGGTTGTTTAGCAGCTAGATCTTCCTTAATGGTTTGTAGTTGCTGACAATAGATATCTGTCGTAATCGTTTGGCCAAATTTTAGAAAGCCGTAGTGTACGACACCGGCGCTAGTCCAGCAAACATTCACAAGTAACTTTTTCTGAGTCAATTTACGTTTAGGCCAGGATTTGGCTGGGTCTCTAGAGTTCAGCCATTGCGATGAGCGCTTCCGATTATCGTACAGTATCCACTTTTTATCAAAAGTAATGATACGATTTAAAATCCCTTCACTATTGTCTCGGTTGAGCAAAGTAACACAACAGTCGACGCGTGCAACTTCGATTCACTCAATTCATGAGGTACCCGTCGTTCAAGTTTTTTTTACTTCCCGATTTGCTTCAAGTGATTTAATACAGTTTTGTCACTTACCCCAAAGCCTGCAGCTATCTCTGAAGTGCTTTGTGATGGATCCGCTTCCACAATAGCCCTTAATTTTTAATTTTCCACTTTGGTCTCCGGCCGTCCACAGGGTAGGTTCTGAAGGTCGAAATTTCCAGAACGAAAACATTGATACCAAAAAGGTACCGTTCTCTCTTTTGAGACTCCAGCGCCGTACATCATCATCAAAGCATATAAATAAATATTTGTTAGGAGCACCAGTGAAACTGAGCAGCAGTAGTAATTATTCAATGAAACTGGACTAACATAATTTTATATTTAGGTTTTAAGAATAATTCAAGCAATGTAATGATTAGTTTTTTCGACAAAATTTTCTTTGTGCGATAGATTTTCAAGTATAAATGGTAATACTGTTTTAAAAACACATATCCTATTATTAAAGTTTTCAGTTATTCAATACATAAATTACTAATAAAAATGTTAGAGGATTGAAGCGGATTTTTTTAAATTGAGTAGTTTTTATGCGTCAAATTGTACAAAGTTAGTTTCAACCTATGTGCTCCATACCGTTATCATTTGAAAGGTCACAATACAAAGATAATTTAAAACTACTTTACTTACAAACTAATTCAATCATCACGAATTTTTAAAACTGACTAGTCACTAAGTACGGATTTCTCCATATTTCCATACGTACACCGCGGGGAATAGACAATTTAACTAATATAGTCCCTTACTTTATTTTCTTTTAATACACTAAACACTACAACTAATATTATGTTCTGACAAGTTTTGTAATATGCTCCTTTACAAAGAAATACTCGAATATGATATAGAGAATCGAAACTATGAATTCACGGACTTTATGAACATTTGGTAATATAAAACCTCTTTTCGTATTGCTTTACCTACATTACTATAATAAAGTATGGAAGGAATGTGCCGCAAGGCATAGTACTTACTTACAGAAGGCAATATTATTATTAGGTTCATTTTTTATTGGCATCACATGGAGAGCACAAAGACACGATATTATGACAAATGATGACTTAACCGTAAGAACGGCGTAAAACATGTTTTTTTTATTTCTTGCATTTCTTGCTAAATTCTTTCCTAAACTATATATTAAACAAAATCCCATATTTCTTGTGTATGTATCGCTGTTATGGAAAAATAGTGTGACAATAAAAAAATATTAATATTACGTGAGATCCGTTTGAATATTTATCAAAACGTTTACAACACAATTTTGTCAATTTTGCAATTGACCTGGGTCCGTAGACAAGTCACTTTCGAAGATTGCTAACGGCATGCTATGGGCATGACGTTTAATTTTTCGATAAGTTTCAATATGAAACATCATTCCTTATCATTATTTGAGCGTTAGCAATCTTCGAAAGTGACCTGTCAACGGGCCCTGGGCGTCTAGACAAGTTACTTTCAAAGATTGCTAACGCTCAAAAAATGTATGGGAATGACGTTTCTTATCGAAACTAATCGAAAATATAAACGTCATCCCCATACATTTATTGAGCCTTAGCAATCTTCGAAAGTAACTTGTCTACGGGCCCTGGGTTTTGATTGCTTTATAACGCATAATTTAATAAGAACCCATTTATATATTTTTACACATACATGTTATTTAATTAATATATGACTGAATGATGGATTTCTTATTGAAGCAGTTGTAGTATTATAAAAAATACGAATTACTTTTTAACCTGAACTGCAAAATTCCCACATGTACACTTGTTTCTTCTAAAATAACGAGTTAAGTTTATGAAAATTTTGTGAGGACCTTTCTAAAAAGCTTTCCTTATTTTAAAAGGATTTATATGCAAAATTTTAGGATCCTAATCCCCGTAGTGTTGCTGTTGTTGCTTGAACATTGTTATGTACTCGTAATTAGGGCTCACATGGGTAGTTTCGAACTTCAGGGAATATGAGGAAATCCATCCATCACATCGCAAAACGTCTCACTTCGCAAAATTTATAGTTATTAATAAAATAACTTAATAGTACAAGTATGTTAAATACGAGTTTAAAATGCTTCTTACTTACGACATTTGTTTATATGCACGTGTAGAAATACGTTAAGTCTAATGAGCGGATACAGGTTTAAAGTAATTAGCTACAACTGGTATGAACGAGGATAAAAACTGGATTGAAAGATGTCCCATAGACCTGTTTTATATATATCTAATATAATAGGGGGGAAGAGGAAAATTCGCGTGTCGGCGAGTTGCCTAACACCTTGGAAATGGCTCGACCGATTCTCATGAAAACTTTGTGTGCATGTCGGGTAGGTCTGAGAATCGGTCAACATTTATTTATCATACAATTAAAGGTCCACAAAAGTCCCAAGGGAAAATCATTTTTTTGACAAAATTTTCGATTATATTTATGATTCAGCATTAAAAATATGGTAAAACAAGATTTGTCGGGTCAGCTAGTATATATATATCTCTTCTGTGAGTAAAGTAAGGTAAGTAGCAGCCCATTACGGTCCCACTGATGGGCACAGGCCTCCTGCCTCATAGGAGAGAGGGTTATTGGAGCTAAGACCCACCAGGCTGCTCCACTGCGGATTGGCAGGCATAGTACACAAGTGCACTCTCATAGATCGATGTGATGGCGATCCGCTACGACCGGAGACAGATCAGGCCCAGAACCGACGGCTTAACGTAGCCCGGGGGTGGAGCACTATGCCAACTTCCCAACTTCGGGCAAATATAGAGAAAATCTTAATGGAATCCTCTGTAGTCGATTTTGCTAACCACTACATCAATGAGGCAGTCTTCTGTATGTGACTGAATTCCAAACGGATAGACCGATTTTAATGCGACTTTGCCAGTTTAAGTTGAATCATTAATGGTTTATATTACAAGTTTTATCCGATAATTGACGAATTCCACCACACTTTTACGAACTCCGCAGGTGAAATTGCCGGGAACAGTTAATTCTGTATAAAGTCGGAATAATATGGAAGAGTTTACAAAATTTTATCATTGTATAAATTAATTAAACAAATGTACTGTATAATTTTGTTATCTATAAGCATGCCTTAGATTGCAGAGACTACATATATATCTTGAGATAGGTATTATTTGCAGAAACACCGAAGACGACACTGTCCCGCTGTCCGTTAGAAGGAAATGGGTTCCAAGAATGCTGGCGCCTTTACCTCCAATGTTCCTTCGTATACCTCCTGCAACTGATGCCAGAATTGATCTAAGCTTAGATATGGATGACGATCGTATCGCAACTTTTCTGCAGAATGAGGAATTCATGGCAGAGCTGCGATGGAATCAGGAGTTCATTGCCGCATTGGATAGCGAACAGGGGCATAAAACAAAAGGTCACGATGACGAAGCGGCATTTAAGGAGAGACTTAAAAATATGGGTAAAAGTAAGTTGTAAACTGATTCAATTCTTAACATAAGACAAAATAATTTTTGTATTAATTTCCTAAATACCTTATTTTGTCAACCCGTTTAATATTTTAATAGTTAACAATAATGAAATAAATGAAAGTAAATTTTTACGATTCGCCCGCACACCGTCACTAAAACCGACACCCTGAAGTTAGCTATAGACAACATTTCAGTTTTTTTAATATTTTACAATTATATAATACCTTAATTATTTTATTATATTACTTGTTAGACAAATTATGACTTTGAAAATATCAACGTGACATTCTAATCAAAAATATAATGTTCAGACTGAACTATAGAAAACAGATTATAAACTATTTATATCTAATGAAAGTTAGTTTACGTTTATTTCTACAAACGTAGAACAAGGCGAAAGATATTTTTTATAACTTCTAACGCGTGTACATAAACACACACTATTTCTTATTATACTGAGTTACAATCGTTAAAATCCCGATTCAAATGATCTTGGTAATCCTTTTTAATGAAGAATATATGATCTTGATAATAATACCAAAGGTTTCACTAAAATTTAACAAATTACATTGATACAACAAAGCAGGAGAGTGTTTTATTTGTTATTTAATTACAGTGTCTCGCAAGAAATTCGCCCAGTTGTCCCGAATGTTCTCACGTGGCGGATCGCGACGGAGCGGTAATGCACGCGCACCTTCCCGAGGGCCGCCAGACAGCTTACTTTTACAAGAGGAACACAGCGACGACGACGACCGACCACACACACAGAATATCAAAATATAACCTACGTGCCCTCTAATAACGCTGTGGTTATAGATTTTGTTATATTTGTACAGTTAAACTGCGCAGTTTGAACAGCCAACTGTATGACAGTGTGTGTAGGAAAGATTTTAAATTCCTTCAGCTTAAATCTTATTCTGTGCTGTACGAATGTGTCTTAGATGCTTGAGCGTGAAAGACTTTTATCGAAAGGCCTTATAGGAGTTGCACAAGGTTTCGCATAAGACTGGGATTGTTTAGGTAAGGTTGCATTAGTTTGTTAAAGTTGGGAGTATTGGCTGTATGTAGTTTTAACGCTTTTTATTGCATATTTTTTCTTAATTTAAGCCGATTCTGAATGCGTTGAGGGGAAATTAACGTAAATTCGATGTTAACAAAATGATACTACCAACGTTAAATGCTTTACTCTTACTATGTTTGTGAATAGTTGATATTGAATTGAATAGACTATATTTATGGGTTTCCAAAATAATTTAAGTAACTTAACTTGAAAAATGGACGACTAGAAATGTAAGTTCCTGTTGTTTCTAAATTAGTTAAAAAGAAGTGTCCTCAAATGTTGAAAAGATAATGATAATCAATTGTGTAAATAGTCAATATACCCGCGACTACCTAATGGTTTTAGAATGATGATATTATTTCATATTTGTTTTAAGGGCTGTCACAATAGCTATTATATATTTTTTAATTACACTTTAGCATAATATGAGAAAGATATCAACAAAAGAATAACCAGAAAATAAAGTAATGTAACTTTAAAACTAGTAAAAATTATTTCTGGTATTCTTCTAATAAACGTCGCGTGTAAATGATAGAATACATATTGATAATATTCATAATGCATATAGCATTATGTGTGATGTTATTTTAATTCATTTGTAAGGTAGAAAAATATACAAAAGCTAAAGTAAAACCGGCATATCGATGAAGATTTTGTTTTGCGTATATTATTTTTTTTTACATTTTCCATTACTCTATCAATTATAGTAAAACGATAATTCCATTTAAAACATTAATTGCAATAAATTTCGCATATTTTAGATCATACAGCCTCTTTAAAAACTATTTAAAAGCTTGTCGACACAGAGTAGCTACTATAACGATCAAAAAATTGTTTAGTTCTAAGTAAAGATGGCAAGCCTAATATTTTAATACAAATTATAGTAAATAAAATCAAACTTTAACTCATTGGTTTATAAGACATATTGAAATAATATCCTAAGATCCCAATACATTTATCCTTTCTTTCATTATATAGCAATAACAGTAACAGATGTTTTATAACAGTAACAAATATCGTTTTATTTTAAAATATACATTGAGTTATTGCTTTAGGATTCGATTTCATTTACAATAATTTATATCAAATTATTAGCTTTGCCGTCTTTAGTTCTCAGCACTATTTCATATCCATGTCAAATTAACACGGTCACAACTCATACGACCATAATGTACCTATACTCAATTAAATAGTCGTTAAACATGTAGATGTAGATAATTTTATTTCAATCCAATTTTTAAGCATTAGAACCGCTAATAAAATGTCACAACTTCGACCATTCTTTTATTGGTGTATTTCCGTTATAATACTATGGAAAATATTTAATTTGAGATATCATCAAAACAAAATTTTATGAAACTGAAAATTTAAATGTTGTATAACAACAAATGACAAAATATTATGTATATAGTTAAAAAATTTATATTAATACGTATCTTTGAAATCTAATAAAATTAGAGAATTTACTAGTGTCTTTTGCAGCACTTTTGTATCGTCGTCATTTCCAATATATGATGATTATATTAAAGAAAAATTTTGATATCAAAATGATGATTTACATGAAATACTTCAAATATAAATGAAATATTTTTTGAATTAAAAAAATTATATTTAAAATATTATTTCAATTTAATTAATTTTAATAAGAGCAGTTCATTCAAGTGACATTTCAAGAACGTTCTTAGAGTTCTTTATAGAAATGTATATACAGTTGATAGACACATATGTAGATTTTATTCTGTATCCTACTAGAATTTATGAGAAGTTCTCTTTTATTTCCTATATTGAAAGTAATAGTCAAAATGAATATATATAAAGAAGTTAAAAGATGTCACTTAATAAATGACACTACAATTAATAAATTTAAATCTTTTAATAAAAAACTAATTGTGAAATCATTCTATCATTTGAAAGACCAATAAGAAGATAAAATAGCAAATAATAGAGTAAATGAATTGCTCTAATCGATGGATATAGAAGAAAAATGATATTTAACGATTCAAAAGTGTAACGGCCTACTTGAATAAAAATAATTTGAATGTAAGTTCTGATATAGTCTGGTCTTGTATATTTTCGAACAAGAAAGATATATAGGTCGCGTAATTTTGCGTAAACTCATACGAGAGCCGTTGCAGAATATCATGTCTCATATCAATTGTGATCAGTAAGCGACGCGTGCAGTTACAACCGGAGAGAAAAACTGCTTTCCGAGGCGCTTATTTGCATGCATAAATACGTCCGTCCAGTCAACCATTACCGACTTATACACACTTCACTGACAGGAACTAGCCACGATAAGTTGTATTTTTTATTGTTGACGGGCTGGCATTTAAAATGTAATGATATAGGCTATAAGACATCATCGCGAAATAAAAGTAGTTAAAACATTTACACAGTCATATGCCAAGACCATCAGCGACTAGAACAATTTCTATATATAAGTAGCTGTTCCTCACAATATGACTCACGTAGTTCCCGGTTAAATGGGATTATGGGTTTTTGGGAAGCCCTTAATGAATTATTCAAAATTTTAGGTCCATCGGACGTATAGTTTTGAAGATGTGCGCCTATATATATTGCGTATATAAATCATCACAACCGATTCAACTGATTTCAATAAGTTTCTTGTAACTCTTTATGTGTTGTTGTATTTTGTATTTTTTCAAGATTATACTAGAGTTGAAATTTATTTTATTTCGATACCAACAAGCCGACGTTGCTGAAGTTAACAGATACACAAAAAGCAAGATACATAAATATTTCATTCTGTCAATATCATAACATAATATAAAACTTGGTTTTTAATTCAATATTTGGTTTCAGCTTCATGTTTTAAGTATGTAACACGTTTAATGGAAGTAATTGGGAAAAAATATAAAGTGGGCTATTTTTTCCTTTATCAAAATAAATATTAAACTTTGTACATTATAGAGTTGTTACAATTACAGTAACTATATATTAGTTACTGTTATTGTAAGCTGAGGGTTAATAAAGAGTCAGACGACGTTTTACTTGAGAGTAAGTACTGGATATTTTAGCAGAAACTGCCTTCCAAAGCTTAGTTGTGAGTGAATCATCACTGCGTTAACAAAAACATATATCCGACATATATATATGTGTCGGAGAATAAGAGAGAACGGAGGCGCATAAAGCACAGGGGCGTAGGGTTCTCCGCCGACATCGTTATTAATTTCTTATTCTGTGGGCGTTCGTGGGTAATGTTGGTGCTATAAAACACTTTGTTAATTAACTCGGATTATAATGTTCAATCTCTTAATGTTCCCGATATCAATTTACACAAACTTATTAACAATAATAGCTAGGAAAGCGACAGTTACAATAGTCGACCACTCCGGCCGACCGCTACTCGAGAACTGCCGAGGTACGTGCCGGACTGCCGCTTATTGGCTTTGCCCCTACGCCGATACACAGATGGCGCCAGCGTTCCACAGACTTTTGCACTCCGAAATATATATATATGTGTGTGTGTATGTAGCAAATATATGTATATTGTCTTATTAGTGTTGAGTTTTTTACTATTTTATTTTTGTTCGCGTTCAATAAGATTTGGTACCTGCGCCACATCTCAATTAAGTACTCTCCCATATCAAAGGGTTTCTGGAAGAAATCTCTTTTTAGAGATAAGTCATCCTATGTATATAAGCTTTCTGTTTGCTTATTGTTTCCCAATATCTTTGGTACATAAATAAATAAAAACATGAATTAGAGGGTCAGCATTGTGAAATAAAAGAAAAGTTATTTCAAATTAAGAAGGGTGCTGATATAAACAACATGTGCTTGTATAACCCAGTATGAAATCTGAATATTATCAGCAGATGAAATGAGTGTAAGATAAATACGTCATACGAGATTAATGGTGCGTGGTATAGTTGAAACTCTTCAATGGCTAAGCGCGACGACGCGTAACGCGAAAGTAGCGAGCTTGTTCTAAGAAAAGACTTCAACGCGCGTGTTTTATAAATGTACTGCATATTATTGTTCTAGGGTATTGTATTATAATAAAACATTTTCTTTCTCTATGGTATTTAATTCTTAGTTAGTTGAGGCATTATATTGTTATTTTCACTTTGGCGACTAGCTTTTATTAGATCGGTAATGGTGTGATAACTTGTTTTGCTCGTAGGTGATTTGAGTTTTATGCGTATAACTTTAAGTCAAAGTTCTAATATTATTACAAAATTACCAGACAAGACGTGTTGTGAACTAAAAAAAATTGCATATGATTACATGTTTATATCTATATAAAATACAAACATTGTTTCTATCTATGTCTATTATAGACTATGAAAACATCCAATTGATATGCTCTTAAGTATGGAAAATAATATTATAAACATTTTACAAAAGTATATATTAATGGTCTCATTATATCAAATATTTTGTAATAAAGTTTCTCACATACATCTTGCCTTTCCGGGAGATTGATTAAAAAAGACCTGATTAAGATTGGCCCTGTTTGTTTTCTACGTATGCTACTTATCGTACCTGAGGCTTACAAGTAGCGATGCGATAACTGGTTAAGTCAACATTAAAACGAGTTGTGCATCACCGTATTTAATCATTAAGTAAGCAGTAATGGTAAACTTTTTCCTATTTTTCTAAATATAATACAGGTATAAAAACAAACAGGATGACAATAATATAAAACATTTTTCAATTTCAATGCTATGAAATAAAATGATTACTGTGATATTCCAAATAAATTTAAAGAATAAAATCTTTAAAAGGTGTTTAAAAGGCTTGTCTATAACGCAATGTTTTATTCCTAACTCATAAAATCCCAAAGTAATAATATAAATAATGAAGCTACAACATTTTCAATTTTATACATAGAGAGATAATTTATTGTACACCACAAACCTTACATGAAATATATACAATAACTTAATCATAGGGTACAAAAAGGCGGCCTATCGCTAAGTAGCGATTTATGCTAGGTAACCTTAGGATTAGGGAAATTTTGTTGCAAAAAAAGTAGTCTAGTAATAGTAGTAGTGCATAGTCTAGATGTTCCCGACGGTAGCATGTGTGTATTTGCCGATACCGTAGTAATATGAAGAAACCTATTATTTACTATAAAATTTCATAACAGTCTGTCTAACCGTTTAGTCGAAGTTCAGCCATAGTCACTGGATTGTTATTAATTACGAATCACTTGTTAATGTTGAGAATATTATAATAGTTAATAAGGAATTAAATGAGACTAGATACTTTTAGTTAGTGAGGAAATATTTAACATATAGTTTTCACATTTTGAACCTTGCAACAACACGCGATTTCCTAATCTAACTTTGGAAAAGAAAATTATTTAAACACAGAAAGTATACCAAAATTCAAACCAATTCCTGGATAATAAATTTTAATATAAAAGTTGTAAGTAGCAGCCAATTAACGTCCCACTGCTGGGCACCGACCTCCTCACTCCGAAGAGCGAGGGTTTTTAGAACATAGACCCACCACGCTGCTCCACTGCGGATTGGCAGGTATAGTACACAAGTGCACTCTCTATTCCTTCACTCTCATAGTCCGACGTGACGGGAATCCGACACGACCGGAGAGAGATCAGGCGCAGGACCGACGGCTTAACGTGCTCTCCGAGGCACGGGGGTGGATCACACCGCCAACTTCCCAACTTCGGGCAAATATTGAGAAAATCTTAATAGAAAACTCAATATTGATTTTTGAATTGGCCCGACCCGGGACTCGAACACAGAACCTCATGTCTGTAGTCGAACATGCTAACCACTAGACCAATGAGGCAGTTAATATGATACAATTAAAATATACATAAATTTAAGCCATAAATATTTAGAAAAACTTCCATGGCCTTTTTGTATTAAATTCTATAACATAGTTTTGATTTCAATTAATTTTATATAAGTATTTTATTTAAGTGTGACTGAATAAAAATCTAATAGACATACCTAGTCACACATACGTACCTTTTGTACCGCGTAACAAAAATTGTGTCCCTACGGTACTATAAGACGTTTCACAATTATAAAAAGTCCGTGGACAAAATATATCAATGTCAGCTCTAAT
This sequence comes from Elymnias hypermnestra, assembly GCA_015832385.1. Taxonomy (NCBI): domain Eukaryota; kingdom Metazoa; phylum Arthropoda; class Insecta; order Lepidoptera; family Nymphalidae; genus Elymnias; species Elymnias hypermnestra. Next base: position 980,383 of record JACTOM010000023.1, read on the forward strand.
ATATTCACTAAACTGTATATCAGTTTCGAATTACGGTGAAAGTATTATTAACAACGAACCTGTTAGATGATTATTCGCAACGTTTATGGTATATGACGCAACCTGACAGGCTATTATCAAAATATAAGTAAAGCGCGAAACTCGCATCAGAATCAAGACGCCGCGACCGTGCTCGTTGGCCACGAAACTTGTGAGAGTCACATTGGACGCACACTAGTCACTTTTAATATCGCATTGAATTACTTTTAATTTCTCTTTGGAGTAATTTCAATTAACGATTTAAGTGTATATCTATATTTATATATAAGGGATATCCAGGTATCTATTGACTCATCACGATATCCCTGGAACCCTAAGGCGTAGAGACTTGAAATTTGGTAGGAATATTCCTTTTGCCGATTACAGGTCAGATAACAACGGATTTTCCACCTGCAAGGGTGGTTGCGGGGGTGTTAATAAAAAGTTTCAAATTTTTACATTAAAAAAAATTCAAACTTCACATTTACTGACTATATATGGTATGTAAAACTTGGTCAGAATCAAAAGTAAATTTTAGAAAATTCCACCGTCAAATTGCAGGTATGTTTCTTTTGTTTGTAGAACAGTTTGCCTAAATTAATGAAAATGCTACGAAAAAACATTCCACGCAGACGAAGTCGGGGTTTCAGCTAGTATATATATATATTTGAGGTATTTTATAATTGACTATTTTTTAATTCAAAACTCACTGACGAAGATGAATGATCTACGCGTAGTCTTGTTGGAAATTGAGTGATAGATAGATAGAATATTCTTTATCGAACGCCACAAACAGAAATAATATAATAATAATATAAATATAACAAACTCAATATAATAGTACAAATAGGCGACATCATGGCTTATTGGCGATATCTCTCAGGCATCCTTAGTCTTAAAGAGATTATATGAGTTAAAAAGTGTAGTTGGAGTCTACTTATACATATAGACATACGAACATACATATATACAAATTTTTAAATACCTATTATAAATAGATACATACTAAATAAAGAAAACGTAGGATAAATAGATGTCGTCGTTAAGAATATAAAGAAACCATCTATTAAAACTAAAGTCAACAACCGAGCCACCCCAATACGAACTGTTGACAGAACACAGGTTCTACTGCTATTAAATAAATATATAAACTAAACATTCAATATATTCTTGAAGAAAATTAAGCGATCTAGTAGTAGTAGGTAGGGACTTTTTAAGACAATCTCTCTTGATTTTATCCAAAATTGATTTGGCCCGAGCCATCCCCATTCGAAGTGCAGCCAGTAATGAATATCCCAGTTAGGCTGTACTGCTTCACACTTGTGTAAGCGTAACTTTCATGTTTAGAAATACACGTCCGTAACAGTACATCTCGTCAGTTTAGTGACATTTGATATTGATTATGCAAAATATTAAGATAACTGTTCAAAGATACGGCAGTTTGTATATGTAAATTATAGCTACTGTTTGAGGCCTAAAGTATTTTTGGGCATAACTATATGAGGTTAAGCCGCTTCAGCACAGTTCATCTGACTTCCCTATCTCTCACGCATACGGCAGCGGCAGGCAGGCTCCTCCTCTCTCACTCTAACCCAGCGCTAACAGCGCAGCAGTATTTCAAACATAATTACAATAAAATATATTTTTTAATCAATTAGAGATTTTATTAATAAATAACCTTACATTTACATATTAATACACAAAAAAAATACAATAATAACCAAAGGTTTTCTCAAGTTAAACAATTTTAATATTAAATTGTTCAACTTAAGTAACATTAAGTTAACACATATGTGACCTTTAGGTAACGGTTACGGGGTCCAACAAGGAGAGGTCTCGCGAAGTGGTTGTTGGATCGGGTTGGGCCTAAACGGACATATCAATGGCGGGGTTGCGAATGCCTGTCATTGCCTGTATTCTGGTTACCCCGTCTCCGAGTGATGTAGAAGCACCGCTGGATTTTAGCCGGTATGAGTCCTACATAACCTGGAACATACTTCCGAGTATTCCAGGAATTCACGAGGATTTCCCAGTGTTATAAAAAACATCCGTCGGGCGTCCCGAGACGCACACGTTTATTTTTATCACTAAACGGTTATAGTTCAACTGTAATCTGAAACACACCTGATGGAAAATGATGATAGTCTTAGATACAATCGCGCTAGGACGTGTTACTCCCTCCCCCCCTCCCCCCCCCATACACACAAAGTATCATACCGCATTTTTTTTGCTTAGCGGCACTTTTTTATTGGACGGGATGGAAACTAATCACGACTGAAGCCAAACTAAGACAAATTGAAATTATCTAAGCCTGCAAGGATCAAAACCCAGCCCTCTGCTAGCAAAGCAGAGTCTCAAGTCATAGCTAACTCACCTGTGTGCATCAAAACGTAGAGATGTTCTCGCGGATCGTGCACGTGCATCCGTCACGCATCGCAAGCTCTCGGAAATTCGTTTAGTTTGTCCACGGAGTTGGTGCCACACGTACGCCAACGCGCGACACGCGTTGACCATGAAAAATGAGAAGCCGGTGATGCATTGTACGCGATTTTAAGTGTTTACAAACGAGTTATACTCCTGAAAATACTTGCGTTGTAAGTAATTAATTCCTTTTCCATTAAAATTGAAATTTTATAAAAGATTTTTATCTGTAGTTAAGAAAAATTTACATTAAACGAAAGAAAGTGTCGATTAAAACGAGACATAGCTGAACAATAAAACTGGCATAGTTATAATTATTTTAAAAGATTTGTCTGTTGTATACAATAAATATTTAATAACTCATTTTTACATATTACAAACATTTTGAATCGACACATTATTACTTTTGATTAAATATATCCAATATACGACTTATGATGTTATTAAAGAACCATTTAAAATCTAAGATGGGAGTATTCTGAGAAGAACCCGTAATAAACACAGTCGCAGATACCATTTATATAAATGGTATCCCCGACTATGTTTTTAAATAATATTGTTTAAATTCACACCCTCAAGTTTTTATCCTATAATATACTATTAATTACTAAATAAATGTTTCTACTTCATTTTACACGAAAGCCCACAAAAAATTAAATGGTAAGCTTGAATCTACCACTGACATAATCTGGTGTCACGGTGTCATTGTTAAAGATTTGAATATAACTTGTTAACACATTAAAATATGAAGTGTTCTGTATTCTGCTATATCCTTGACTGACTTAAAATTTGGGATTGTGTAATTATAATCCATGGCGACTGTAGAGTATATGACCATTCATTTCATTTTTTCCCGTACTTTTATTATTGCTTTATAAATAAAACAAGAAACTCTACTTGTATAATCTTCTTGTACGGTGTATGAGCATATTATTAACCTTAAATAACAATGTTAAACTTATTAACAAAACGAATAATTAGAAATCGCAAAGTGACCTCGTAGTTAGAGGGTCAACTCGAGCAGTGCTACTAACGAAAGCAATGCCCCTTTATAACTCTACTTAGCCCATGCTTCTTCAGGGCCACTACTGTGTAACGACCTAATCCTAACCATATATATATATGTGTGTGTGTTATTAATATTAGCTATTAACCCTATAATGCTGGATTTTCTTTTTGTAAAATAAAAATAGCCTAGGTTATTTCTTATAATATCTTTATAACAGTGAAAGGCCCGTCCAAATCAGTCCAGCTATTTCGGAGATTAGCCGGAATAAACAGACAGATAAACAAAAAAATCATAATGGATTTTCATTATATAAGTAGGTACCATATATAAGTTCATTTACATTTAATAAAAGCTTGCTCATTTGAAGTTACAAACAGACGCCCTAATTTTATATATATATATATATATATATATATATATATATATATATATATATATTGAAAGAATATCTTTCAACTTATCATATAGGCTTTTTCAAGTCATGCAGTCCGAATATATTTATACAACATAATCAAGTGAATATATTAGATACCATACACAATGACGCCAGTACTTTTGCTACAAGTTCGCTATTGTATATAATTTTTGTATTAAGTATCAATATTTTGCACGTTTTACCCTGTTTCGTATATTGTATGTTCAATAAAGAGATTATAGACACAGGACAGTGTACAGGAACCTATATATTAAATAAATAAGACTTTATGACCTAACATGGCCACGGTACTTAACCCGTAGGTCATGCAGAGCATGGGTATCAACTAGCGATCAAATTGATTGGAAACGGTTAAAATGATGAACGCTTTTATTACAGAACGATTTCTATCTATCCAAACTCAGCCCTAAGCAGATACATAAAAAAGAAACAATATAAATGATACTTATAAGGTAAGGTAAGTAGCAGCCCATTAACGTCCCACTGCTGGACACAAGCCTCCTCACTCTTAGGGTTATTAGACCATAGACCCACCACGCTGCTCCACTGCGTGTTAGTAGGTATTGTACACAACTCTCTATTCCTCCCCTGTCATAGTACGATGTGACGGGAATCCGACACGATCAGAGACAGATCAGACGCAGGATCGACAGCTTAACATGCTCTCCAAAGCACGGGGGTGGAGCACACCGCTAACTTCCCAAATTTGGGCAAATATTGAGAAATTCTTAATATAAAACTCAATACCTATTTTTGAATTAGCCCGATCCGGGACTCGAACCCAAGACCTCTATGGCCGATCATGATAGACACTATACCAATGAGGCAGTTTTATTTACTTATATTACTTATTATAAAAAAGTTTATTATACTTATATTAACGTTAAATTGTTTTCATCTCAGTAAACGTATATATACATATGACCGTACGGATTTGCGTGTGCTTTTCGTTTGTAAATTTAACGAGTAGACATATTGTTTTTAAGTTCCTAACTGACTCCTCTTCTTCTCACTTCCAACGCTGCTGCCTTTGTTGAATTCAATAGGGAATCAATAACGTAATTTTGTTTTCTCACAACCTCGTGGGCGCTGTGGTGCGAGTACTTGTTTTACTACAAGAGGCCCCGGGCTCGATCCGCCGTAGGGCGAATTTAGGAAATTGCATTTTCTTCAAACTAAAGGGGAAAATTTGTAAGACGATCGTAAGTCCTGTCATCCTGTATGGATCAGAGTGCTGGGCCACCAAAGGGGAATGAAAGGAAATTGCATGCAGCGGAGATGGATGTGTAGAGGAGTAACAAAATTAGATAAGTGTGATGAGTATATTAGAGGAAGTGTGAAAGTAGCGCCAGTGAGAAGCTAAGGAATGGAAGGCTATGCTGATATGGACATGTCATGAGAAGGGAGGATAGCTATGTGTGCAAGAGGGCCCTAAATATGATGGTAAGCGGTAGAGCCGGGAGAGGGCGACCAAAAAAAGTGTGGATGAACTGTGAGAAAGAGGATATGTATGTATAAGGGGTGTGAATGAAGAAATGACAGCAGATAGAGTGAAATGGCGAAAGAAAACATGCTGTGCCGACCCCACCTAGTGCGATAAGGGCAAGAAAATGATGATGCATTTTCTAATTTGTCCGAGTCTAGACTGGTGAGAGACTTCAGCTGTGACTGGTTACCACCCTACCAGCAAACAAGATATTGTTTTCCGCTATGCTGTGTAGAAACCATAAGAGGTAAATCACCTTTTACCAGATTAGAAGAGCACCATCTTAGACTGTGTAATCACTTACCATCAGGTGTGGTCACAGTCAAGCGTTATCCTGTCGGCAATAAAAACAACCTTTCATAATACCTTGTACGTGATTTTAAAAAAACAATGTGCATTTGGGTGAAGGAAAACACGGTGAATAATCCTGTATATCCCAGAACAAATTATGGGATAAGTCAAAGTATTATGTTTGGTGTAAGCTTTCCATTAGCGTTTATAGCCTGTACTTATTTTTACCATCTATATACATTTTTATACAGTATACAATATTTGTCTTGCTATCTAATATATTCTCAGAGGATCGCTTGCTTTACATTTATGGAGTAGTCTAAAAAAACCTTACGTTCGTAAATTCTTCCCAAAAAAAAAATCTGCCACAAAATATCCCTTCAACAAAGATTTTAATAAAGCGAACAATCTTCGCGTCAATGGAAGTCGTTAGACAAGTCGACTTTCGTTTATAAAATGCTTCTACATCACACAATAATATTTTATTATCTTCATTTCTAGAAAACATGGTTGTAGCGTTTATATCTCGTTTTTGTATTATATTAGCGTAATTATTAATTTATTCTAGGCGAATATTGAAAAAGTTTAACGACCTTGCTCGTTTGGCTATACGAGTACATCTAGGAAAGTTAATTGGGACGTAATCAATATTTTCCAAAATTTTAATCAACTACACAACAGAATCGTGAATAGTTTATATTTTCTTGTGCTAAAATCCTATTTCGAATCTGTAAAATGACGACGTGACTCTACAAAATGACATCTCATTATTGGTTGATTAATACCGTTTTTTATGTCTAATTTATATATTTCTGTTAATGCTAATAATATTTTTTTTTTATTGCTGACAGATTAGCGCTTGACTGTGATCTCACCTGATGGTAAGTGATGATACAGTCTAAGATTGAAGCGCGCTAATCTGTTAAGAGGCGATATACCCCTTATGGTTTCTACACAGCATCGTACCGGAACACAAATCTCTTTGTTTGGCGGTACGTTTTTGCTGGTAGGGTGGTAACTAGCCACGGCCGAAGCCTCCCACCAGTCCAGACTCAGACAAATTAGAAAATACAATTTCCTAAATTCGTCCTACCGGGGATCGAACCCGGGACCTCCGCTAGCAAAGCGAATACTCGCACCACTGCGCCAGCGAGGCCGTCAAAATTATGTTTGTAATTATGTTTGTCTTTACTTTATATATATTGATTAGAATCCCACATTTTTACATTATTCATAACTGCCTTTCGACTATATTCGAGTTATTTTTTTTCCTATTATATTTTTCTTTTTAACACAGATTGTGAAATATGGAAGTTGTGAACTAAACCAACACGCAACGTAGTTTGGTTCAAAGGAAAGTCTGTTTTTAAATAGTATTGCTTTAATAATGTAAATGTATCCTAAAAACTGGCTTAAAAATGGGGTATTTGGTATGAAATCGTACAATAGAGTAGAAATTTTAATAATGTGTCGGTAAAACAGTTAACAGTCGGTAACTATATACATAGATAGGGTAAATTTACCTTTTGAAGTGAAACTTCTTTAGGCGCATGAGGGTAAATTTTTACGGATGAAACGCGTGATTAGCGTCACAAAGATGTGCAGCGTTTAAAGGTTAGGGTAGGTTTAATATTTACAAATAACATGTGACATTTTAATTTGCCACTCGTCATTTAATGTACTATTTTTCATAAAGAATAAAATAAAAATATTTCATAAATTCTCTTTTCTAAATTTTAAATTCAAAACCAAAATTTAATTAATAAATTTGTAATATTGACAAAACCACTTGGCATTTTTATTTACAATTCGTCATTAGAGATTTCAATAAAATATTTATATTAAATGTAAAATTTTAAACTTGTATAAATATAAACAAGGCTTAAAAATTAGTTTGCCAAAGAAGTTTCACTTCTGAGCTGTGTACTTTGTACGCACGTAATTTTTTTTTTTTATTAAGCACATTTTAGATTTGGTTATGATTCACTGGACAAGTGAGTACAGTCTATGATGGTAAAGTTTAATGAACTTTTTGTGGCAGAATCTAGATAATTCTATATATTATTATCAAAATTGAACCAGAAATCTCTGCATAATAAATGTTTGCCGAGATAAACCAATCAGAAATGGATACTTTAAATGATAATTTCATCCGAAACTTGCTCAAAATACAACATTTAAAATTATATTACCAACAAAGTATTTTACTAGAAAGTATTATAAATCAGTGATTGTGACAGTAACTACCTATAATAAAAAGCCTGACTAAAACTACCGGTATTGTTGAAATTAGATAATCACTTTTGTTCAATTTAATAATTAAACAAGTGTTATAAAAATAATTGAAGCCAATTCATATTTGCTAGAATTACTAGCATCAGCAGTAAGAACTCTTTATATAGAGAGAAATATTTAAGCCTTTTACGTGAGCTTTCAGATAAATGGCGTTGTATTATATGTCTACAAAAACATATTAGTAAAACAATACATTTGAAGAAACTAATATGCAATATAGTTTCTTCAAATGTTCAATTATGGTATGTATAAACATATTTTTTTATACTTATTGCTTAGACTATAATCTCACCTGACGGTAAGTGATAATGCAGTCCAAGATAAGGTAATTTACCGCACAAACGCAATTTTCTTGTTACGTCTTTGCTGGTAACCTCCCAAATATCCAGACCCAGACAAATTAGAAAATGCATTATGTTTAAAATTGCCCTGCCAAGAATCGTACCCGGGGTCCCTGCTAATTGATGCTAGCTTACTTTGAAAAGTAAACTTAATTATGCAGCAAATATACATGTCAGTGCCTAAATGTGATGTTAAAACACAATGTTCATGTATGTATTAATCGATTCTCCATAGCTTCGTTTTGTTGTCAAAGCTTCTTCAATCTAGACATATATAATATAATAAATTTACCCTGCCTGTAATCAATTTCAGATTATCTCTTGCGAAGTGAGTCATCTCGATAATACGCTGACAGCCTACACCCTGTATAATTTCATATATGTATGTAACACAAAAAATATTTCTATCGATGTCCCTTACAGCAATAACGCGAAAATGGTTATAAGCCACTAAACTCTTCATATCTATTCTCGATTGACTTAAAAACAGTCTGATAAAGAATGTACGTTAACTCAGTAAGGAATTCCCATATTCCCAAGGGATTGGATCTACGCGGCGACCATCTAGTAATTAACATTTTTAACTTTTTAGAATATTTATCACAATATATTAGAGATATAAAATAATAATATTACTTTTGGATTGTATTTTTTTTTAAATTATTTAGATATAATTTTTAATAAATTATATCTAAATATAGAATGAGGTTTTCGTGTATTGCCTGAATTTGTAATAATACTAATAATGTATTTTCCCTAAAAGTTAGATGTAAAGGCGAGTATCCAATTTTAGATATATGTATACAAACCAGTATAGCTCTTAAATCTTACCGAATATAAGTTCTTTGGTATAAGATTATTACATGCAAGTTTACGATCGTTCATAAAATTGCTGCTGTTACATAACAATTTTGAATATAATTTATATTAAACAACACAATCAAATCCTAACACTTCCTTATAGCGAGTTTATCATCATAAATTCCGAACGAAAGTCAAGGTAATGAACCTTTAAATAAGTGTCAAACCGCAAAATGCGAATATTGTCATATATTAAAGTGTTTATTATCTTCTCTACACATTGACGATCTTGTATGAAACAATTCAAACTACAATATTTTATTTTATTTGTATGACAATTATTTAGGTAATGTTTTATTCCGTTTATAAATTACTTGGAACAATCGAAATCGTTTCAAGCGTAGTTTTATGTACTTCTACCTTATGGTTCTTCAACCAGTGTCGTAAATTATAAATGAGATTTTAACCGAGAAGGCAAGACAATGACTAAAGAGTATTTCAAATCCATTTTTGAGGACAGTGCGTCAAAAAGATCAAAAAGTTGTATCAATGTATTTAATTGCGCCATTCAGATACTAAAAAATTAAATTAAATACCACAATATTAAATACAAATAAAACATCGTTAAAGAGTGTAGTAGTTTTATCCTCTATATATTTAAATACTAAAAAAATTACTTCTTCATTTAGACACACCTACAGCACAAAAAATAAACACTTAAACTCCACCAAGAATAGTATTTTGACGTTCTGACGTTGAGTTGACAGTGGTGCGAGTATTCGCTTAGCTAGCGGAGGTCCCGGGTTCGATCCCCGGTAATTGTATTTTCTAATTTGTCTGAGTCTGGACTGGTGGGTGGCTTCGGCCGTGGCTAGTTACCACCCTACCAGCAGAAACGTACCGCGAAACAAAGAGATTTGTGTTCCGGTACGATGCTGTGTAGAAACCGTAAGGGGTTATATCGCCTTTTAACAGATTAGCGCGCTTCCATCTTAGACTATATCATCACTTACCATCAGGTGAGATCACAGTCAAGCGCTAATCTGTCAGCAATAAAAAAAAATGTATGATCTGATATATGAAACAATTAAAGGAACACCATTTTAAAGACTTTTAAAACTAAAAACCGTTATAAGGTATATATAAGCAGTTAGTAACTTAAAAGATAAAACATACAAAACAGTTAAACAAAAGGAAAGATTCTATTAATTTAGAAATGGTAGTTAATGTAATAACATTCGCATTACTATATATATTTTAAATATCATGTTTAGATTCAAACCCTCGCTCCCCGGAGTGAGGAGGCCTGTGCCCAGCAGTGGGACGTTAATGGGCTGCTACTTACTTTTTAGATTCAATTAGGTAATACCGTAGTCAAATGTATAGTTTCAGCCCAGGTAGGAAAAAAATTGGTTTTTATTAGCTTATATGAGTATAATAAGGTAAAACGATAACTTAAAGTAATTTAGAATATCTCCTATAGACAGTCAATAGCTATAACGTTTAACGCGCTTCGTTATTTACAACGCCTTCGTAACTATATAAAATCTAGACGTAACAACATTTATTTCCCATAGTTTATAGAAATTTATTGCGGACGAGGTACAAGAACATAATTTATCTTCAAATGCTCGATTTTATTTCACAGATGAGAACTTTATGCTGTAGATAAAATCATACGTATAGAAAGACTTTAATTTGTTTTTCTAAGCATAAGTATAAACACACATAAGTACATTTCACCTGTAATCAGTGCATTTTGAAAGTTTTTAACTTCGTTAAAATCGTTTTTCTACAAATTATTTTCAATGTATGAATGATGATGATATTAAAGAACTACTTAAACTCTGAAGTTACGAAGGTTCTTTCGCGCCCTTTTCTGAGTTTTCATTTTTCAATATTACTACAATATAGATAACTCTAATACCACTGTTATTATCTCTATGTATACATACTAGCTGAACCCGTAACTTCGTCTGCGTGGAATATTTTTTGGGAAGCATTTTCATCAATTTTGTCAAATTGTTTTACAAATAAGAAACATGTCAAATTTAAATTTTTTTTAATTAACCGTGGAAGGAATTTTGTAAAAATCCGTTCTTAGCTGACTTCTACTCGGCAAAAGGAATATTCCTACCAAATTTCAAGTCTCTGCGCCTTATGGTCCAGAGATATCGTGATGAGTTAATAGATACTTGGAGATATAAATATATATGTTTCTTTTGTAGGTGTATATGTGATTTAACTCTTCCTAAACGATTAGACTGATTTTAATGAACTTTTGTGTGTTGAGTTAAATCCAGGAATTCGACGATACAATGAGACGATTGTAAACTCCGCTAAAAACAGCTACTTTTCTGTAAATTTAGATGTTTAATTGTATATTTAAACGCTGGCTTCATCAAAGTTAATCATGTATAAAATAACTTTTAAGGCTCTATGATGACATATTTCAAGAAAAAATATTATGTATTACATATTCTGAAAATAAATTTATTTTAAAAAGTGCTTCCGTAGTTTAACACTCTACTTCCTCTAAACTGAGTTACATTAAGTCAGTAAAAATTTTAACTCATTTAAAGATCATTACGAAATCAATGTTTAATATATGTATAAAAAGAAGATTATACAAATGTATGTTTATGATAATAGAGATCATAAAATTAACGAGACGGAAAAAACCTTTCTTTTATACAACGGTCACAGTTATTACGCTGAGATATTCGCAATAAAATGAGTCGTAAAAAATTATCAAACTGTTCACGGGCTAGATTTTTAAAATTTTTTGCCTTATATATGTTATATAACTCATATTATGTTCTGTGGAGTGGTTTTAATAATACCAAAACACGTTAATATGTTCTAACTAGCTCACTTGGCAAACTTCGTACCGCTTCAAAATCAATAAATAAAAATGCTGACTTTTGTTAAAGAATGTGGTCAAAACTTTACCAGAAGAAAAAGAAAAGAATTCGTGATAAAAAAAGTTCGTCAAATATAATTGTTTCGATCAGAAATTGTTGGCTGTTAATGTCAAATGTCAAAAATAAATAAATGAGGAAAGCAAAGTAGTCCTTTAAATATAATTTGATTTCTGAACGACGAGACGAACGTCAAACGTTTGACAGTTAGGAATAGTTTCTAAGGGACAGCGTAGTTGTTGTTTTGACTACATTCCAATCATTTTTTTTTCATATTTACTTTATAATATTTTAAACTTTCCCTGGACTTCCACAAATAATACAAAGCCAAATCCAAAAATAAGCTTAAGCAGTTCAGCCAGGCTAACGAAAAACCTCTTTTTATATAGTATCTTATTTACAACTTATTCGCTAGACCTGCCACCTAGTGATTGACACTTACGCACTTTACCCTCAAACTGTCAACTGTAAAAATACATACATACATACATACATAACATCACGCCTCATTCCCATAGGGGTAGGCAGAGACAACATCCTTCCACTTGCCACGATCCTTGCATATCTCCTTCGCTTCTTTCATTCTCATTAAACCTTTCATACAAGTTCGTCGGTTTAGAGTACTCTTGACCTGGCCGTTATTTAAAATGTCCTGGATTTGGTCCAGGAACGTTCGCCTTGGTCTTCCCCTTCCAACTTTCGCATTCACTCTTGACTCATAAATCCTTTTTGTCAGTCTCCTTTCATTCATTCTCTCTACATGCCCAAACCATCTAAGCATACCTTTCTCAATTTTAGTCACTACGTCTTCTTTTATACCACAACGTTCTCTTATCACACTATTTCTTACTCTGTCACTCAGTTTTAATCCACTCATGCTTCTCAACGCTCTCATCTCTACCGCATTTATTTTACTTTTGTGATTCTTCTGCCATACCCAACTTTCACTACCATACATAAGTGTTGGCACCAACACTCCAGCATGCACTGCCAGTCTAGCCCTTTGAGACACCATCTGGCTATTCATAAAAGCATGCAGAGCACCATTTACCATATTCCCTGCATTCACTCTCCTTTCGATATCACTTTCACATGTTCCATCTTTTGTAAATTTAGATCCCAAGTATACAAATTCTTTCACCTCTTCCACTTGTTCCCCATCTATCAAAATATTGCCATTCATCATAGATTCATCTCGTTCAAAAAGCATAACTTTCGTTTTGTTTACATTCACTTTCATTCCTTTCCCTTTCAAAGCTTCATTCATAATATTTAGCATCTCCTGTAGCTCGTTAGCGGATGACGCAAGTATTACTTGATCATCAGCGTAGAGTAAACATTTGATGAGTAATTCATTCATTCTTAACCCATACATACTTTCTTTTAAATCTGTCAAACATTTATCCATGAAAAGGTTGAACAGCCATGGTGACGCAACACATCCCTGTCGAACACCTCTTTCGACAGGAAACCACTCCGTGTACGCTCCGTTTATTCTGACACAGGCACTAGAACCCTCATAGAGAGACTTCAATGCTTGGATCAGACAACCGCTCACCCCATACGTAGATAACGTTGACCACAGCTCATTCCTCACCACTCGATCATAGGCCTTTTCTAAATCTACGAACGCGCAATAAACTTTTTGGTGTTTAGCCAAACATTTTTCAGTTATGCACCGTAAAGAAAAGACCTGATCCGTACATCCCATTCCTCTTCTAAATCCCGCTTGCACGTCCCATATTTTCCCATCAGTTTCATTAATCACCCTTTCAATTAATATCTTTGCATACAATTTGCCGACGACACTAAGAAGGCTGATACCGCGGTAATTTTTGCACTCCTGCTGTGACCCTTTTCCTTTATATAGAGGGACAATTACGGCCTTGCTCCAATCTCTTGGGACTTGACCTTTCTCCCAGCATATATTGAAAAGGCAGTACAGCTGAGCTACCACAATCCCGCGGCCAGCCTTCAGCATCTCGACTGACACTCTGTCATACCCAGCAGCCTTACCTGATTTCATACCTTTTATCGCTTTCATGATGTCATCCATACTAATCTCGCTATCACTTGTCTTACATTCATTGCTATCCGCAGAGGCCATATTTACCTCTGCTTCATTTCTTTCAAACAAACTTTCAAAATGATCCTTCCATCTCTTCAATATCCATTCTTCTCCTTTTATTAAACTTCCATCTAAACTTCTGATTTTACAAAGCTCCGAGGAAGTAGATCTCCCTCGGGCAAATTGTATTGATTTCCAGAAAAACTTTTTGTTTGACTGAAAATCATCAGAAAGTCTCCTATCATACATATCACTGTATTCTTCTTTTTTCTTTCTTACAGCTTCTTTCACGATTACTTTCACCCTTTTGTATTCCATTCTTGCCTTTTTTACGTCATCATTCGTTGCCTTTTGCATTCGTTGGTTCGCTTTTGTAGCCAACCAATCGGACCAAGCTTTCTTCTTTTCACACACAGCTGCTTGAACATTTTTGTCCATCCACAAATTCTTCTCTTTCTTACCTTTCCTCCTTTTAGACACGCCACATACATCAATAGCAGCACCAACCACTCCATCTTTAAATTTATTCCATAAACTTTCAATCTCATTTCCTTCGTCTTCACTCTTGAATCGCCCACTCAAATTTTTCAGATATTCTTCTCTAACATCCTCTTCTTGCAATCTCTCCACTTTTATTCGTTCAAGAATGCTCGAGGTTTCCTTCTTTCTATGGCGCCACCGATTAAAAAGACCACCGATTCGGGCAACAACCAGGTAATTTCGGGCAACAATCAGTATCGATGTCGAACCCGCGGTATACTCGAGCATCTACAACTTTCTTCTTCAGTTTTTCATCCACAATTACAAAATCAATCATACTTCTAACATGCGTTCCTAAAACTATAAATATTAAATATCACAAGGTATATACTACTTCCTTACACGTTTATTACTATTAAAATCCTGTATAAATCTGTTTACATTAAAATACAATTTGTTTCACTCAGCCTCGAAAGTCAGAAAAATTAACATAAATAAGGCGCCTAGAGTTAATAGTAAATAATCTGGAAACTTGATAGACAAATTTATGTGCTGAAACACAAACAGAATAAATTTCTTTTATTAAATGCTATTATTCATTAAATGAGTAATAATGATAAGCAATAAAATTAATAAGATAGTATCTAACAATTTTTAAAAAGCTGCCTGTTCCCTGCGGTGTGATTTGGAGAAAACATCTAGAAAAGCCCGCAGGAATTTAGAGAAATCCTTACATAGTCTCCATTTCAAAAGAAGACATTTTCTAAAAGATCTCTTGACAAGTCACTGGACGAGAGAGTAAGTCAGTTTAGTGGCCAAAAACTCTAGTGACACTAGTTTATAACGGACGTAGGTATCTTTCTGTAAATATAAGGAATTTTATTGTACCAACTACTCCTTTTTTTTTAAATTTAACATATCGACTACTAAGTAACTGATATGATAAATAAAACAATACAAGATGTTATTATGTCGAAATAAAAAACCTCGTAATGGATCACGGAACTTTACGCAGAGAATATTACGATTTGGCATCCACAAAACATTTCTTACTAATTACCATATGAAATATTTACCATATAATAAAATGCTTAAAATTGATATTATAATACATGATTATATAATATGATAATTAGGGAAGTTTCTCTTTTTATTTAGAGTGCGTGCATTATCAACAAATTGATTTCAAGCTGTCTTTATTAATTGACATATTACGATTTGAAATAGAATTCATCTAATAGTTTCCACATAATACGTTCGTGAATGAAGCCATCAGGCTTAGTGATGCGACAACTGGAATCTTGTTAAAAGAGCATGGAATCTAGGACAATCACTTCTGAGGTCGCTTTTAAAAAACTTAGACTAATTTGTATTTAAAATTCATTGCTAAGGGAAACTTCTCTTAACTTTTGTTTTGCTTATCCCGTGAGAAAATACGGGACATAAACGTGCTAACTCGCATTGGCGCAGCTTTGCGGATCTTAATATTACAAATATTACACTAAATATCTATTTTAAACATATATTTTTGAAGTGGCAAAAAACATATTAAAATTTGGTACAAAATCATCTAATAAGCTCCTGATATATAAACATTCAGAAATTGAAACAAAATTTGGTGGTCGAGCTCATCTTAAGGAAGTTATTATTTTCGAATTTAGTTAACTTAAGAATATCCGTATAAATTCAAAAAGAAAATAAGTTCAATCGATAATCTATAATAAAATTTAAAAGAACAGTGCCTTTTAAGTAAAATGATGTAATATGATAAGTCAATAAGTTGAAATCAAGCATATGTTTGCACATTTCATATATAAGATCGTGTGTACTTGTAATAATTTTTTTTACTTTATAAAATGCTTATAATAATCGAAATAACTACCCAGTGTCTGTTTGATTTCTTCAACAATAACCGTATTTTATTTATTTAAGCACGTAAGCGAGATATGCAAAGTAGGTCAATATTTTTTATATTTTTTGTGCAGTTTATCTAAAAACTTATCAAGATACGTTTCGCATGAATGGTTACAATAATTTTAAGAAACTAGGTAAAGTATTTAATTTACTGTAAAAAAGAGCTATGAAAACATTGGCGTTTGTTAACTTTCCCCGATACTTTTTTTTATAGTACCTATATGATTTATTTTATATTAATAAAGTAGATATCTCCTCGAACAAGCCTATTAAATATCTGAATCGTTTTCCATTAATAAATATTTATATTTTCCGTGTTTATCTGTTATCCTACTTGATACATTAATTTTAAAACTATATTACAGACGTTTCTAATTAAATAGCTCGCAGAATACATTTTTATAAAAAGTTATAATTATTCTGTTTTTAATTTTAGTATTTGTAATAAAAATTTAATTATTTATTCCATATTTTGATTTATATATTTTCTGATATCTATCACAAATCTCTGAGCTGTTTGTATTTTCATGTCTAACTTCAAACATAGATTTAAATGTGGTACAGTTTATGTAATCATCTAGTTTAGCAGATTATTTACAATAGAACATTACATTAGGTGTGTTTAGACAAATAAATAGCTCTTTATAAACCTAAGTTAGGCTTGAAAAAGCAAAGAAAATATAATAAAGGCTAACATGACGTCTGGCGTAAAATTTCGTTAATACCGCGATACTTGACATGTTACTACAATAATTAACTTTGTCTATTAACGCTGATCTAAATAGAAGTAAATAGAAGTTTGTGCGTTAAGCCCCTGACGTGATAAAATTTGCGATTCGAAGATAAGCGAACTCCAATAAATACCTTAGATAAGGACTAAGTGTCTAAGGCTAAGAAAAAAGCTGTTTTTTCGCATGTGGATGTCTTCCAGGCAAGAAACAGAATATTAAGAATAGAAACAGTCATGAAGAGAGAAGTGTTGTACAGAAGATGAAAGTACAGCCATATTATAGTGGATGCAGTGCTGTTTGATTTGACCATTGCATTTATATCACTGCGTTGTTCCTTATTTTAACTGAAAATAAACGCTGATGTAGAATAAAAGATTAAAAATAAAAGCGCTCAACCTCACACGCTAGATTTCGGTTTATTTTTTATAGTGTTATCTTATATACACAAAATTCTCGCCTTAAAATGTTAGTAACCATACTCCTCTGAAACGGCCTTAAGGATTTTATGATATTTTATATGCTTATTCAATAGGTCTGAGAATTTTTCATACTCCTAAGTGATAAAAGTTGTCCACTCCTAACATTTCTTTTGGACAAGATCTTTTTTTTAAATGTGGCCTTAAAAAAACCATACAACGCTATGTTTTCACCATTCTATCACCGACCCCTATTTTTTAATAGCGATAATAGTTATATGGCAAACCAACGTTTGTTGGGTCAGCTAGTACATTTGTGAATTCAATTCTTGATTACCTAAATTAACGATTTCTATGAGTAAGCTGTTACACAAACGTTGTGTTTTTTCCACTCTTACTCTTATCTGCCGCTGAAAACATTTATTTGGGGTGTGGGACTCATTGACAAATTAGGCTACCCAGCGAAACCCCCAACTAGAGATTCACCGATGCAATCCACTTTGACACCCCAATTAGAGGCTTCAATAGTTTAACAACGAGGAAAGTGATGCCCAAATTTACGCATTCTGCATCTCGGCAATCCTGAAGACGTTTGTGGCTTAAATATTCATGAGCAAATTTGTGGTCTATTATGTCTTAAATTTCATGAGCTACTAGTGTAAACTACCTCATTGGTCTATTGGTCAGCATGTTCGACTAAAGTCATGACATGGCGTCCTGGGTTCGAGTCCCGGGTCGGGCCAATTCAAAAATCAATATTGAGTTTTCTATTAAGATTTTGTCAATATTTGCGCGAAGTTAGGAAGTTGGCGGTGTGATCGACCCCCGTGCCTCGGAGAGCACGTTAAGCCGTCGGTCTTGCGCCTGATCTCTCTTCGATCGTGTCGGATTCCCGTCACATCGAAGTATGAGAGTGCAGGAATAGAGATTGCACTTGTGTCCTATGCGTGCCAATCCGCAGTGGTGCAGCGTGGTGGGTCTGTGCTGTAAAAACCCTCTCTCCTAGGATTGAGGAGGCTTGTGCCCAGCAGTGGGACGTTGATATGGGCTTACTTACCTTATAATTTTACTAATGTAAAATTATAACTATAATATACCGTGTTATAATAAGTTTAATGCGTTGTGATGCTTCCTCCACTAGTAGCCCGCTACATTGATTTTCCAAAGCGCTTTAATTTCGTGTTATAGACCGTGTCTTTAACCAATAGGGCAACGGTCATGAGCGCTAATTTGTTGGAAATAGAACAAGAGTTAAATAAATGTAAGTTAGGAATGTGACATAGCAGTTGTAATCAGTTCAGGCGAGTTTCACCAAGAGTATTTGCGCTGTTACTTTTACAACGCGCGGCCGCACATGACAACGCTCTGTTTCCTTGGGACTCATTGTCAAGTGATACACTGTTTTATGGAAAACTTTGACTTTCCACTGTGACGGCACCCAACTTTTCCTTGACACATGCAAGAAGAATCGACGATTGAAATCCATTTAAAAGCCTAATGTACTGATTATCTAATTCTTCCGAAATACCTTGCCTGATTTTTTGACATTTGGTATGTCTGAGAATAGGAGGTAAGTATTATTAATTCTCCAATCCCACATTTTAATCGCGATAGAAATTTATGCGGATCAACAAGTTATAGACGCCATTATATATAGATTTTAAACATGCATATTCGCTACCACATAAACATCAGTACGATGGTTTCAAAGTCTATAACGGACACATGTGAAACCATTTTTTGTGTATACGAGATTAGGCCTTGTACTTGGCAACAAAATGTATCATGTACTTGAAATTAAAGACGTAGACGAGTACCATTCCTTACCGAGTTTAATAGGGAGATAAACATACAATTGTCTTTAATCTGTAAAGGAAAATGGGTGTTGCACAATTATCTGACGCTCAAATGCATTCACGTACATTCTTAGAAGCAACGATATTCGCACCATAATAGGCAAACTTCAAGAAGCGTTGCGTACTCGTATATAATTAAAGGTTACTTTTTTTAGCTCTGCATTTTAATTTTTATAAAACGGTTGTGGATACAATTAAAGCACCCAATAAGAAAATATGTTTTATAAACAGTTTTCTATATTACCGGTTTCTAAGCTTTAACACACCACACCACAGTGCTTTCTCCCTCAAACGACGTGTTTCTCACCTTGATGAATAGAATTCTATTCCTCCTGGAACTGCTCATAAATTAAATAGCCAATCAAATTCGTGCTCTCTTATATATTTCTGGCATTATAAAAATTGCTTAATTATATAAGTAAAATGGGACAATTTAGTTACTTGACCATTATATGATATTTGTTTAAATATGAGACAAATTATAAGGTATAGGTTAAAAATAATAGTGTAGGTTAAAGTATAGGGTAAAATACTAATAGGTTTTAATATACTGTGATTTATATAACTACATTATGACAATTTAACCAGGCCTTCATAATACTTATTTTAATATATGTTTAGAGGAAATTTTTGAGTATTGATTCACTATAGTCAATCAAATTTTGGGCCATCCTCTACAGTTTGACTATTAACTAATCAAATTGAAATGTATATTTCATCATTAATATTATTGTATTTACATCTACGAGTATGTATAGCTAAATACCACTTAACCCATTCTTATTCAATAACAGTGATGAAATATTCTCCATACATTAATAGTCTTGTATTAGGCTAGAAAAGCAATTAAATCTAAAAGTCTTTCGGTATAGGTATTCTAACAACAGACAACAATAAGCTGTTCTACAAATCTTGATACCTACGTACACTTTACTTAATTTACGTTAATAAGTAAACATGTTTCTACCAATGAAATTTGAGATCTTGAAACCATCAAAATGATGAGCCCCTAACCGGTTTCATTAAAAAGGCAATAATGAGAAGATAACTTTACACTACTAAATTCACCCACTCATTTACTCACTAATTCAATACGAAATCTTTAAACCATTCGCGACTGAACTGAAACTTATCAAAAAGCCTCTTTTCTCAATATTGATGGTCATAGAGCACGGGTTTCCCCATTTTCCCACGCAAGCGACACTGCGACAAAGGCCTTGTATATCGTTGATATGCGATACGTTGTAATACGCTGTAATCTTTACAATCACTACAATGAAATGCATCTTTTGTTTACGATATTACAGAACCGTGCTTACGCATATTCACACTAATGCTTCCTATACTTTATTTTCCGCATGAGTTTTATTACTGCCGTAAAACGTGTATCTAATCTGAAATCGTACTAGCAAAAGCTCTTAAAAGAATTTTACGTCTTCTCCGTATCCTTTAGAAGTATCGAGAACCTTTATATTTTCAACAAAAGACGTATTCTTTGTTAAAATAAATAAGGTTTAGTAAAACTCTGAATAACAGTAATCTTATTTTAAATATTTTATTTAAGTTTACTGTGGTAACAACAAACAGATGTAATAGTATTTAAAAAAATATTAAGATAACACAGAAACCATAAAAATTACTATTATCTAAAAACATAATCTAAATGTATGTGCTTGCTTCACCAGCAGAGGCCCTGGGGTCGATTCCTCGCAGGAGGATTGGGCACAGACGCGCGGATCATATTCGCCACCTTCCACCGTACAATAACCTCTAGGCTGCAGGTATGGAGTCTGCTGTCCGATCGAGATGTCTCACGAGGAGGCTGATGATGTGCCGGATGCTTCGGGCACATCACCTACAGATCTATGGGTCGGTGTCACGACATCGAACTGGGCTCGTTTAGTTTTACGGCCAACGTTACTGTCGGGGCTGTGGCAGCGTGCCACTAATGATCCCAAAACGGGCTCGTCATCAAACTAATTTGGAGCTGTCAGGTTTTAGCCGGCAGGAGTAGGCATAACTCGCAATGTCCATTACCCGATACGTTGTGAGTATCCGAAAGGATTTCTAACAATTAAAAAAATGAGGTCGATTCCTAGCGGGGCAAATTTAATAATTGCATTACCTAATTTGTCTGAGTCTGGATTGGTTGGAGAGGCTTTGGCCGTGGAAAGATATACTATCTTGCAAAAAAATTGCGTTCCGATACGACACTGTGCACCTGCTATCAACGAGTACTCTACTCTTTTAGTCATATCGCCCGAAGACAGTGAGATAACGTGGAGAAACTGGTTGTGGAGGGTCCATAAAGAGAGGCGCTTCCAACTGCCAGAGAAAGAGAAATGGAAAAGGCTCGTCCATGCAGCCACTAAAGCATATCAGAGCAAACACGATCTTCAGCAATGAAGTATACGGATATGATGCTTTGCAGAAATAATAACAGATAAATTACTAATTACAATCCTTGCGCGTTTATTAGACTGTATCATCAGTTCCATCAGTGAGGTCACAGTCAAGCGCTAACCTAGTCAAGCAATAAAAAAAATATTCGCTAGAATACTTAACAAAACCCAAGTTATCTATGTTTTTATAATCAAATACAATTTTAATAACTAACGAGTCACAATTAAAGAATCACGACCGATTCAGATGGATTATATTCTTTAGCAAGATCACGATCCCGAAGCAAACGGCCATAAACCATACGATACCAAAGTAAGCAGTATTCATAGATCGGTGTTTATTTATTGCTAACTAATGTCCGGCATGCTTTACAGTGACACAATATGATATAAGTCTCATATACATGAAAAGCTTGAGTAAATTAAGAAATAAATTTACTATGGAATTATATAGTTGACAAAGTTGTATCGAATCATGATGTTTTATCATTAAAAAATTGTTTTAGCTATCGCGCGTATGTGTGTGTGTGTGACCGCGCGGGAGAGTGTGCGTACATAAAATACAAATAAAATCGTGGTAATCTCGAATTGTGATCTAAAACCATCATTGCATAATTGCCGTTCTAATAAAACCGGATTATAGCACAGCCTTTGATTGATTTCAAAATCTATAACGGACACAGGCAAAAACATTTTTTATGTCTTATATTAACAATAAATATACACACCGGCATATTTAGCGGGACTTAAAAAAATCTTTGGTATCAGTATCATTTAAGATTATGATACTGATATCAAACCTTTATTTTTTTATATCCGCTTAATATGCCGGTGTGTATATTTTAGATATGAATATTATTCTCCGTTTGATAAGATAAACCGTGCAGTACATATGTAATTAGAAGGTTGTTTAGATGTATTTTTTATCTGAATCTTTCAATCAATACATTTTATAACGGTGTAAAACTGGCTAGAACAATAGCAGGTAATCATAAAACAATGTACTTCAATGTAGCTGAAGATTTGGCTATGATTTATAATCTAGATAACATGTTTCGATACCGTTGGGGCGATCATTCCCGCAGATCGAGTACTCGAGAGGTCCAAGCAACAGTCCAAACCGTTAGTTTAACGCCAAATCTGTCTACAATACGCTCAGTGTACGTAGTTTGATTCGGATAAGAAGTCTAAAGTCACGATCCGGTTCGCAGTGCTGTCTACGTAATCTCTCGCCTGAAATAGAGGCTTCCTTGTATGGCACCGATGCATATTTTTAGGTTTATCACAATTTGCGGCAGACGCTGATCTTTAACTTAACTCTATCGGGACTCCGCTGAATTGTGGGAACGCTACTCCGTTGTTGAGAATAAATTAAGCTTTTATTTAAATTTATGCATACCTGCTTCTTAGTGCAATTTACGAAATGTTTTTGTATCTTTGACAGGTAAGCTTGACATCCAACTCATCTAATGGTAAGCGGTTGTAAAGTACTCGTAGTCTTAAATGGAAGCGAGCTAAATTTACCTCATATGGTTTCTGCACAACAACGCACCGTAGTCCAAACGTACTACTTGGCGGCACGTCTTTGTTAGTAGGGTGGTAGCCGAAGCCTCAATTTTCTACATTTACCCGGCCTGAAATCGAGTCACAGTAAATTGAGTGGTCGCACTAATACGCCAACGAGGCCCTCAACTTATTATTTAATGTAAATTTAGACCGTAATTGTACAGAATTGAGGAAATTAATGTGTCATAATTTTAAAGAATGTTTTCAGAAATTAACAATTTTCCATCTGATTCAACTTAAATAATCTAATATATATTGTTTATACTCCTCCGACCGCTTGACCGATTTTGATGAAATTTTATATGTACATTCAGTAGGTATATGAATAGGTTTATAACAATTTTTTATACCCCTAAGTGTGAAGGGTGGTTCACCCAAAAAAAAAAAAAAAATTTTATGGACAAATTTCTTTAAGGTTATTTTTTATGGTGGTAATTAAAAAATTATCTATCTGTATTATTGTATTTATATTATTTAAATAATATAAAATGTAATTTACTCACGCCTTTCCATCTTTTTTATTAAATTATCTAGTAAAGTTTAGTGTTATAAGGGTAGAAAATATTGAATTTTCATTTATTATCTTTATTAAAAACAAGCAACTTTACACCAAGAAATTCAGAGTTACATATCAATTGTAAAAATATTTCAAATGATCAATTTCTAAATATCCTCCCAGCTGATTAAAAAAAGAATCGCCGTTTTATATATGTGGTAGATTTATTGTTATCAGACACACTGACAAAATTGAAAAGACTTTTAAACCTATTTGAATCCTTTGAATAGTGTCTCACAGTTATAGATTTTAATGAAACGTTTTTTTATTAAATATAATACGTTTAATATATAAGTGTTGTCAAGATTATATTTTGAATATTACCAAGTATCAATATAATAATTGTATATACAGGTATAATAATTACTGGATAGTCATTCAATTATTCATTCATTATGCAATATACATTTTAATGCGTACGTACTAGCCTATAACTTCTGAGAAAGGAAAAAATAAGTTTCCAGTAAACTGGAAAGTTGTTGCTAGGCGTAGGTAAGCCACTGACATTGGTTATGTCCCTTGGGGATGAGAATTAATACGTTCGTTGCCCCTGTCCGTCCAACGAACGTCCTGTGACTTGTATATATATATATATGTAGATACTATACCAACACGAGGCTCTGTTTCACTTGAAATAAACATTTCATAATCTATTTTTTGTAATGTAGACTAACTTAGGGTAACCAAGGTTATTGTCTTTGTGGTTAGGTTAGTTATTATATTTAAACATTTAATTTTACTAATATTTGAACCTGTACACTGTTTGTAAATGTCTTGAAAGACATCATCCTCCTTATTTCATATAAATGAAAAAATGTGAGAAATGATGCGTGTTTGTTTATTCTTCGCGCAAAAACTATTGCTAATATTTTGATCAAACTTTGTAACGTATATATACATACAACTTCATTTAATTAATTACTCTAGTAGCCTAATAAACACAGACGGAACAGACTACCATCTTTTTATTAAATAATATGTAGACCTGTGTTAATAATGAGAAAGATATTATAGTACAAAAAAAAATTAAAAGTTAATATTTCATTTAGAGTCTCTAAAAAGGTTTGAATCATCGTCATAAATTCATCCTATAAATTGGATAGGCTTCTATATTAATCTGTATTTAAGACAATACGAACGTGTGACATGAAACAATAAAAAAGACAACAAATCGCAAAGTTAGGGCGCCAGGAGGTGCAACGCGACCAGTAAACCGGTTTAGCCGGGAGATTCTTTGTTTGGTTATCGCCGAGACGGGCCGTAGTGACTCGTAGCGGATACCTTGTCGCCGGACTGACGGGATGTTTATCATTTTCAGAGAAACAACGGAGATTACGGATGTATCAACCGCTGAGCTAAGGGCCGGCGTGGCCTGATGGCGTACTTGGCGCTGCGCACGCTGGTCGTGACGGCCGTGCTGGCCGCGCTAGTTGACGCTGGTGCAGTTCGATTCGGCGACAGGCTTGCGCCGCGTGTACCAGCTTCGTATTCACCCCGCAATGCGCCTTCAGCACGACATTTTATTGAAAGTGAGGATGGAGACTCTTATGAAGAAGATTATGATAGCCAAGACCAATTGAATGAAGAGGTCAAAGAAATTCTACCACAAAGACCTATACGCACTGAAGCGCATCGGCTCGAAATGAGCACAGAATATTTTGTGATACCAAAACGGCCTTCATCAATGCCAACGCCGTCGTCTACAGCTCGCGTAGTAACCGTGTCAACACCTCGACCCGCAAACTCGACGCGTACACAAATTTCCATGCCAGTGTTAAGGATTCTGAGAACCGAATCTTGGGCGGTGCCTATATTAGCATTAGCTTGTATAAGCATGATTATTATAGGTGGCTTTGAAGGCTTTATCGTATGGGGAGCGAGCCGTAAAGCACCGAGTCAAAGACATCTCCTTCTTGGGCAGTGTTTATTATTTGGACTTTTCACATGCGCAGCAACTGCAGCATTATTTACAGCTGCACCAACTGCATTTACATGTGGTGCTGTGCGTTTCGGGACTGGCGTTGCCTATGTAATTGTGTTTGCATCACTACTTGTGAAATGTGTTTTCCTCCTAAGTCTGAACGGTGGTGTTTATTTACCGGCAGCGTACCAAGGACTATTGTTATTTTTTGCGGTAATGATACAAGTCGCTATCGGGGCACAATGGTTAGGTGGGTCGCCGCCACGAGTTGCCATCGGCGCCGTCAAATGCGATGCACCGCTCTCGGATTTACTGCTCTCGTTATGTTACGCAGCCTTTTTAATTGCGGTTGTCTGTGGTGTAGCTTTGAGATCGCGTGGCATACGTGATAATTACAGAGAAGCAACGCATATTGCTGGTGCAGGTGGTGCTACGGCCGCCGTATGGATTTGTTGGGTATCAGCAGCACTTGGAGCTGCTGAACAACACCGCGAAGCCTGCGTAGCTGCGGGATTATTAGGCACATGTGCCGTAGTATTTGCATTAATGTTTGCACCGAAGGGCAGACGATTAGCAGCTTTAGGTCGTGAAGGCCGATGGGACGCAGACCGAGAGGAGGGACTTAGTTCAATAGGCGTAGGAGGCTCTGGATACTCGCCTTCTTTCTTCCATTTTAAACCAGTCAAGTATGGAATGGTGTCAGCGGCAGCCCCTACGCCGGCGCCTCTATCTGTGCTGGATCGTAAGGAGCCCCCCGCTCAGCCAGCCGGTTAGTTAAGTATCTAAAACGCGCTATTATGTGAGAATTAGCGCTTTACGCACTGGGATTTGATCGCAGCCTACAACATTACTTTTGCAGATCTCTACGGAGGCATGTTCGTCGGTTCCAATCTACATGCACGCTCTATGTGTCCTCCGCCGCACTACCCCATGCACCCCTTAACGCATTACCACTACAACTATCCGCCCTATCACTATCTTCTACCGCCAGGTAACATTGCACTGTACTAAATTTTTATTTTAAGTCCATAAATATTTGAAAATATGCCTGTAGCTATTTGGTTCTCTCGACAAACATGTAGAGGAAGACGCAAAATAAATTATTGTGTACTTAACACACCTATTAGTAAACTCTTAATAAATTCCATACATAATTTTATTACGTGGGTTATAATTTCAATGTACATATATTTAACTATTACTAATAAAGTAATTTTCACGCACACGTATACATACATAGCACATTCACTTTTTCAACAAATTCGACAATTATCATTTAGGCAATGATTTTGATAATTATTGACAAAATTATTAATTTTGTAATTAACGAATAGATTAAGCAAGTAATTCTTTTGAACGGAGTTACGCCTTTTTGACTAATGAGGAGCTTTGGCTGCAACTAGTTACCCTGCTACCAAACAAAAACCAAAAATAACTTATGCACTCTCCACAAATAGTTAATCTCTGAATGAAATAACCCGTCACAGCCGAATTATGATCAGGAGAGGATTATTATTTAAACAGTGAACTGATGGCAACTTATTTTACAGGCGTGATGATGCGATCAGAGGAGGGCAACGTATACACAAGCGTCGAACCCACTTTTAGCAGCAATCCCAACGTCTACTTCCAACGTACGGAGCCGTTGCACGTCGGCATGATGTACTGAGCCTCTGACAAACCAGCGTTCCAACGCGAACAGTGTGATTTGACAGTGCAACCGCTAGTCACCACGAGAGATTACGCTAATGTAACATATACTATTATTCTTTTTATAATTATTTTATAAGCACGCTAGGTACGGAAAACATAGATACATATCATTGGTCACTTAAATTTATATGATACCTAATCATACAATATATAACAGATAACAAGAGCATGAACGATTTATCCAATTAAAAAAAAGCTAATGTCTAATGTTTTCTGGAAATCAATTTATACATGCAATCAGGGCAAACTCATACTTAACAATGCAAGATATTATTAATTCCATTTTCAAGCATTAACATTTAAAAAAAGCACGAGGAAAAACGTCATCTATGTCATCATCTAATACTACAAATCAATAAATTAATTGTTGTGATTTCCTCCGCCATCGAAAATATGTTCATAATATTACAAATACACAGATTAATAAGTTAACAGGTTATCTAATATTAAGAGTAATGCAAGTAGTTCTGTAAATATCGTTGAGTTTTTAATATTCTTTCTAAAAAAAAAAAATTATGGTTTTTCCTTTGCCAGACTGATACAATTTACTTCGCCAGTATCACGTTGAAATAGACGACGCACAAAGTCTTTATTGGTTGAATGTAAGTTTACTCCCAACTTTGCTGAAATAACAATACCTTTGAATAAACTTATCTTTCTCCCGTATTTTCTCTCAAGTAAAACACGACACTAGCGCCGTTACTTTTCTTCCTTAAGTTTAATGTAAATAAGTACTATTATTTGATTACGCTTAAAATTATTTTAAATAAGGCTGTAATGATATAAATGTCATTATATATAATTTATGTGTATGCTAATTACCTAAATTATACAATTAACTTTATTAAATATTATGAAACACAAACGAAAACTTATAAAGCTAGCATAATTTATGCAATAAATTTATTTAAAGAATGATAATTATACCTTCTCATTTGTTTATCATTCTTTTCCAAAGAATTATAAATAAAGTTACTATTAATAATACTTCCAGCACACACCTAAAAATAAACCTCACTAACAGCTAATTTCTTCGCTCTTTTCGGGTGGATATTGTGATGATATAGGATCAATTGAACAAATTCACTTTTTACACCTTCAAGCTATTTTTTAATATAATATTTGCCATAACGTAGGTACCAACGGTAATATATTGTTTGACAGTGTTATTACCAAAGAAAAATCAATAGACTTCGTATAAGCCTAATGTTTTGTTTTTTTCTTACATAGGGACACAAAAACTTACCGTCCAGTGCGAAATGTTTAAGTCCATCATACAATACTTAATATTCATTAAGTTGTTGCAGTGGGACTGATTGACATTACATAATTTACACAATACTATGTCTGACTTCATTAACAATCAACCCAGTATCAATGTCTAATTTGTATTAATCTGATAATTTTAAAATTTACCAACAATGGTATTTATATTGTATTTCAGATGATTCAAATAGTATTTCATTGAAACATTATTTTGTATGTGAATAGTAGTAAAAAATATTTTAATAGAGACAAAATAGATCCCAATTATATTATATCTACTACATTTAAATTTTAATGCTTACTCGTATGTTAAACTTGAACTGAACAATTCACAAAGTATTTATTGAATATTTTTGATCACCAAGACCCGAAAATATTTTTGTGAACACTAAATCATGTGATTTAATTTTATGCGCCCACCCTAATATGAAAACACTTTGGATAGGAAATTATGGTAATAATTTTATATATAAGATTAATGTTATATTTTGGAACAGATGTAAATAAAATGAAGACTGTCTAAGCTTACGGTTTTATTTCTTACCTGCTAAAAATTCATATTAAGACACATTTTACGAACATAATAATTTAAAATAAACAATACATGCTCATCATTGATATAAAATATTTTTTTATTACAAAAATGGATCACATTTTTATATAGTTATTGCAAAAGATTTTACTTAACATGTTAATTGAAGATGTCCTGTTATGAATTACTCAATATACCATACATTCAGGTTTTGTAAAAATGTAATATTTTGGCAAAAGAATTTATTCTTTTCCAATAATTAAAATAAAAAATTCAGCATCTTTTAACTTTGTTTCTTAACATAAAATTTCACTCTGTATATTGTACTCATACCTGTTAATAGTTATATTTGATATATATATGTTATGCCCAAATAACAACTTAAGTAATTAATAAAATTTATTTCTCTTAGTTTCCTGAACACTCCAATTTGCATTATCACTATTGTATGTCAATGGATATGGTATAAAATTTTACATTCACATCACAAATAAAGTCTTTTCACTTGGTGCCAGTCGACAGCAGGGCAAGGAGGCCTGAAGCCACAGACAGGGATACTATGTAGTTGCTGTATATAAATTGTTCAGGAGAAAAATTGCGTCAGTTCATTCAAAATCACATAAATTAGAAATAATATATAATAAAAAAGAAATATAAAAAAAAATAAGTAAATTCTAAACAATCCAGCACAAAAGTTTTGAAACACATTACAAATTAGGGAACTATTCTAATATCTCTCTTTTGAATCTCACCAGATGGTATCTTATAATATAGCATAAGTTCAAAACTAGCTAAACTCTGAAGAGGTGAAATACCTCTTATGGACACAACATTCTTTTCTGTTAGAGTGATAACTAGCGAAATACGAACAGTCCGACCAGATTAGACTCAAACAAAATAGAAAATGCAATTTTCTAAATTCACCCTACCTGGAATCAAACCCAGGATCGCAAAAACTGTACATACTTACACTATTACACCAGCAAGGCTGCCATATTCAAACAGACAACACTTTTGCAAAAAATACCAAGTGCAATCTAAATACCTATTATAGCATTACAACTATTAGGTGGTATTGTGAACAAAATCACAAAATGTTACTTCACATTTTTTGAAAAGGATACACAGTTGGTGTAAATGAGCGCAACAAATAGAAGCTGCTGAGAATAACAATTGTCAGAAACAGAGCATTGTTGTAGAATATTGAAAATGTGGTTGCCTCATAGTCAGCCACTTCATTTTTCTTCCACAGGATCCTGGAATGAAAAGTCAGTAAGAAATGTATTATTCGTTAGTCTTAAATGGATGACAATATATAAAATCATCAATATCTTGCATATAAACATGTAATATATAAAAATCTAGTTAGTGTTTGAGGTCACTCTTTTATACAGCGCAACCAATTTTAATGAAATATCTTTTATTTATTTCATTAAAATTGATTTTTAGTATGTTTAGTTTGTTACCCTGCCAGCAAAGACTGCCCAGAAAATTGTATTCTATTATGAGGTTGTGTAGAAACCATAAGACTATATATACATAACTTACCATCAGGTGTGATCACAGTTAAGTGCTATACTTTTAGCAATACAAAAAAAGTTATCTCACTTGAAGGTTTATATAGTAATCAAATTTGTTACTCTCTCTACTCCTTAAAAAAGTAACGAGTGATTTATAAATGTATTATGCTATACAAAACTTTCAAGGTAGTTTTTATTTAAACAATAGATACCTTTCATCCTTTTCCTTTCTGCTCATTTTCTTTTCGTCTGCCAATTTCCTAGCCATTTCTCGAGCAACAGCATCTTCCCGACGAACCGCCACGCGATGTTTCAATTGAAACTTCGTATTTCTATACGCCAAGGCGAGGAGCCATGTACTAACTGTTGTTACCAAAGCGAACCAGGCCAACGATGTGCTTACTTCTAAAGCATGGACTCTCCAGAATAACCCTAAAAATAAATAAAGTAGGGTATATATAAATGAAAATCTATATTGAAAGTGCGATGTAAATAAAAGTAGCATTTACATAATATTATTACTAAAACAAAGCATAAACTTACATATGGGAATAGCGGAGACTATAAAAGCATTTCCATAAAATAAAGCTGAAGATTTCGTGGATACATTCCTGCTGAAATCTTGAAGTAATAACTCTTCTTCTTTTGTGAACGCTTTATTTCCTTTTCCCGACATTGTAGTTTTATTTTATAGAGAAGGGTTTAATTTACTGTAAACTAAACCTCTGTAGAAAGTAAATATTACTATGTACCGTGTGTAACGTGTACGATTTGTGAAAGAAAAACTGAAATAGTTTAAACGTCAGATGACATTTGGCTTACATGTCACTTGACGTTTCTGCATCACATAATACGTGTCAATTCAGCAGCTACTTGGTTTTGGTAGAAAGTAGTACGCAGGTAAGTGTCATTAACACAGATTTAGTATATAGAGATATCATCACATATTATGCCATGGTCAATTTAGTGCCTTGTTTATTATACTAATCTAAAAATATGGCATAGAAAAGATACAGAAACTATCTGCCCCAGCAAACATTATTTCATATATTATATAAAAATAATTTTCATAGGAAAATACTAAAATCGCGATTTAAAAGCTATTTTTATTTTAATTTTTAATAATTTAGTATAAAATTTACTATTTATTGTTATTTTTAATTCAAGTTATGTTTTTCAGTATTATTGTTATTTGTGTTGTTTATTTATTTGTAAATATTCTTTTGTAAAATCGGTTAAGTACCTTTTAGTAAAAAATAAAATAGGATGCTTGAGTTAGAGCTTGAAAATTACGTAGTTATCTATACATATTAATATAATAAATAACCTAAGTAAGTAGCCTAATATGTTATATATTTTACCCCATCAATATCAAGTTAATATCACGTTATACACAAATCAATGTCTGTGGTACATGTAAGTTTTAATATAGAGAGAAAATCTCATTTGGGACCGTGGTTCTTTAATTTATATATAAATGATTTAGGCGGCTCAATAAAGCACAGTATGATATTTATGTTTGCAAATGATGTAAAATTAGTAAAACAGATTGAAAATTCAGAAGACTCTACCTTACTACAGAGTGATATCAATGCTCTGGATGACTGGTGTCATACTAACAATATGATTTTAAACCCTACTAAATGTTTTCATATATCTTTTACTAGAAATTTAACTCATAAACACGACACTACGTATAATATAAAAGATGTTATTTTAAAGAAAGTAAATGAAATAAAAGATCTAGGCATAATTTTCGACAGTAAACTTCCTTCGTGCCACATATAGATAATGTTATTGCTAAGGCATCAAAAATGTTAGGGTTTTTAATCGTCGTCGTCGTCGTCGTCGTCGTCGCTTCAACCGATGGACGTCCACTGCTGGACATAGGTCTCACGTAATGATGTCCACAAGGCCCGATCTTGCGCCGCCTGGCTCCAGCGGCTACCGGCGACCCTCTTTATGTCGTCGGTCCACCTTGTGGGGGGTCTCCCTACACTGCGCCGCCCGGTGCGGGGTCGCCACTCCAGCACCTTCGGGCCCCAACGTCCATCGGTCCGTCGGACTATGTGCCCCGCCCATTGCCACTTCAGGTTCGCGATTCGTAGGGCTATGTCGATGACTTTGGTTCTGCTACGGATCTCCTCATTTCTGATTTGATCGCGTAGAGAAACTCCGAGCATAGCCCTCTCCATCGCACGCT
>JACTOM010000023.1:1014143-1026119 GCA_015832385.1 Elymnias hypermnestra
TATTATTATACACATAGCTTACGAATGGAAAGAATACAAAAACGACTCCTAAGACACCTTTCCTTTTTTTGTAATGTCAATAAAACTTTAACGAATTACAATGAAAGACTTAATTATTTCAAATTAGATAGTCTCTCTTCTCGCAGAAAATTACTGGACCAATGCTTTCTATACAAAATAATGCGTAATTCATTAGATGCCCCACAAATACTAAGACAAATTAATGTAAGAATACCAAGACCTAATGCTCGAGTCAAATTGGGAACATTTGTTGTACCACATGCAAAAACAAATCTTGGTGGTCACTCTCCCATACCCCGTATCACACGGTAATACAATAAACTTTCTGACGAGCTAGACCTATTTAAAGACTGATATAGCCACTTCCGGAGTCGAGTTACGGAATTGTTGAGGGATGCGAGGGTTTCTGACTATAAGCATAAATTTATTTATTCAATTTTAACTTTTTTTTAACTTCTTAAATTTTTATATAATCTGAATTTTATTGTATTTTTAGACTAATTTAATTTTAACTTATGTTGTGGCTACCTTAAAAAGTTGCACACTTCAACAATTTATAGATGTAAATGTTTTTTTTATATTTTAAGACATTAAAAATTATTTTTAACTTTGAAAATATTTGAAAATTACTACAAAAATGTTCTTATCTTTGAACTGATAGGTACATATACTTTTTCATTACAGACAAGCATGCCTTCAGCTTAGAGAAACTCCCTTATTTAATCATTATTTAAATATACTACTTGTCCTCGACGTCCAATTATTGTATTATAGTTATATATATATTTAGTCTGTTATAGTAAATCGTAAAAATAGTAACATCGTCAAATGTCCATTATTCAACTTGAACCCAAAGCTTTAAGTAAATTGCATTGAATATGAGTAAAACTGTCAATTTTGAAATTTCAAATCTTACGTTAGAAACTGCCGCTATATTTTTAATATATTAAACAGTAAACTAAATAGGCTTTAAATGTTACAATAAAATATGAAATGATATTTATTTATAAAAAAGAATGAGTCACTTTGAATTTGCTATTCCGCTCCAAAAAGACGAGCTACTCGAAGCTCACGCTGGTCAATACCATGTTGAAGACATCGTTCAGCCACGGTTTTTATTGTCGAAGCTACAGGGTTTGTACTTTGTATAGTTAATATTAAACGTGATTGCCTTGAAAAACCTAACAATAGTGATAGTTATATTAAACATTATGGTTTTTCTTCCATTGTATAACTTTGATGTATTATTATTTTTACTAGATGCTGCTCGGGCTTACAATTCTGAGAGTAATGAATTCATACTGGAACATTTTGATACATATTTTTCAATTATTGTACACGGATCTAAGTTGGAATGGAACGTAATAAATAAAGGTAATATCTATTAGGTATATATAATTTTAGACTTCATGCTTAATACTTGAAATAACATACATACATAGCATCACGCCTCATTTCCATAGGGGTAGGCAAAGACCTCATATTTCCACTTGTCACAATCCTTGCATATCTCCTTTCATTCTCATAAAACCTTTCATACACATTCGTCATTTTAGAGTACTGTTGACCTGGTTCTTATTTAAAATTTCCTGGATTTGGTCCAGGAATGTTCTGCTTGGTCTTCCCCTTCCAACTTTCCCATTCAATCTTTACCATAAATCCTTGTTGTCAATCACCTTTCATTTATTCTCTAAACATGCCCAACACTATAACTTACTTTGTCATTCAGTTTCAATCCACTCATACTTCTCAACACTTTCATCTGTACCTCATTTATTTTACTTTTATACTTCTTCTTTCATACCCAACTTTCACTACCATACATAAGTGTTGGCACCAACACTGCTCCATGCACAGCTAGTCTGGCCCTTTGACACCCTCTAGCTATTCTTGAAGGTGTGCAGAGCAACATTTAACATATTTCCTGCATTCACTCTTCTTTCACATTTTTTAAATAATAATGAAATAATGAATAAAATTTTCCGAAGGTAAGATAAATTTGCTATTCTAGGTTAAAAAAATAAAAAGTTATTTTCAAGCAATGATTTTTTTTACAGTTCCTATATGTTTGTTTTAGGTTTTGACCATATGGTAAGAACTGTAAAAAGCCTCTGTGTACACCTAGAATCAATACTCCAAGACCAAGCTATAGATGAAGACCTAAGAATTAAAAATTTAAATATTGTGAAAATGGTTATGTATTTATTTACACAGTTAATGAAGATTAAAGATGTCAAACTAGCTGCTGATGTGAGTATTTCTTAGAAGTGTGCTAAGTCTATAAATGAATCATGAATTCAATGAAAATTCTCATATTATATATTAATATGTCTATTAATATATTTAAGTGCAATAATTGAGATTGTCACAAAAATCAATGCCAATTTCTTGAATATATTTCTTATTTAATTCATATAAACTTATTTTTGTGTCATCATCATTAAATCATACATCACTTGTAAAATATAAATTGAATTTAAGTTGAATTTTATATGTTGTAAATATTTGTCTAAATTTCTAATGCATTGTTTTCAGAACTCTACCAAGTTGACATTGGGTAAAAAAACGAAGAAAGTAACAGATGATGATGAATTTTGTGGCTGGACTGAAACAGATAAACATGCTGCATTAATCTCCTTACACCTTCTGCTGCAGCAACCGCTTTCTCATCTGTGGGATCCTCCATTAGCCGAAGATAATTTTGTGTCGTAAGTTCCTTATTGTTGCTAGTTCGTAAATTAACAATATAATTATAATTAATACTTTAATCAATATTTTATATTCCATTCCAAAATCATTGCAAATCTTTAAGTAATATATGACATTAATTATGTAATATTTCTGGTACACCACAACATTAGAACAGAAAAACAAATATAGAGTGAATACGCATGAAGTTGTATTATTGCTTAATAGTGATTTCTACCTGAAATTTTTTTTATAGGATTAATTGAGGCAAAGAGTAGTTGTGGTGTAATCTCATAAACTTACATATAAATAACTATGTTTCATAGACAATACATAGCATGCTAACAATGATACACTAATATACAACAGTCAGTAGGCTTATTCTTGAACCACATTCTAACATCTATCACATTACTTTCAATGAGGCACAAAAACAGCACCCTCGAAAATAATTTCATTAAAGAGGAATGGATACTGACAACATAGTAGCAGATTTTTGATTTCAATATGTACTTTGTTTCATTAGTTATATTAATTATATATTCAATGAAATTGTTAAGCTTGGCTAACTCCCATCAGCCACTTTATAATAAAACCATTTGGTGCTGATTATATGTTCTCCACAGAATGGATTTCAAGTGTAAGCCAGCAATTAATATATCAAATTTAAATTGTACTTTGTCAGAATGGTTGCTGAACCCTGTTACAAGGCTTTAGAAGAACAAATAATAAAGAACAAAACTGTCAGAGAAACAGTGTTTCAAATATTGGGTGTCCTCATCAAAAAGTATAATCATGGCACATCTTGCCTCATCAAACTAGTTCAGGTAAATATCATAACATAAATTTGTTGACATATCAATTAATAGTTCAAATCATTTGCTGATTCTAAGATATCTAGTACCATTCTAAGATATCCACACCCTACTAAGTTCTGATAACACTATTTATGTCAAATCTCATTTTAAAAAGTTTAGTTTTTAGATGTAGACATATATCACACACAATCATTGTAGAAACAATAAAATTACTTCTTACCAGGTTTGTATAAAACAGTTGTCGCGGTCTAGCTTATTTCGCGGCAGACAGGGGNCATATCATCACATTTCTGAGACTATTCATAATTGACTTAAACTTAGCAAAAAGGCTGCAATGGCCACAAGTATATTTTTCCATATTTGTGCACCATTTAGAACTATGCAGGTTGCATCACATGGAACAGTTAATTTTTGAAGAAATTGAATTGCAAAATAATTTTAAATGTTATGTCTGTATGTTTTCCAATTGATTTTTTTAGATTTTACAAATGGCAGAACATACAGTGTCCCCAATATGTGCTGGAGTTGTACAGCTAACAAAGGACTTTGGACTTGGAACTTTTGGACCACAAATGGTAAATAGTTCAAACAGTTTTATGTATAAATTCAAAAGTAATTTGTATTTTATTTTTATCAATAATATATCAATTTGCTTTATTTAAGTCGCATCAATTCATTTAATCCCAAGCTTTTAATTACCTAAGAATTTGTTAAAGGGTTCACCATATATTGAGATAACAACATATACCTTAATTAATGCAGAACTTTACGAAACCTCCTAGAACTTAAAACATGTTTATTTATTTTTTATATTATTTGTGTTTATTTTTATTACTGAATGTTTCTAAATATATATACTTATACAGTGGATTATCATTATTTTCACTGCTCTAAACTTTGATATAGTAGAGAAAATCTATAAAACTTTAAGTAACTTCTGTAAACAACTGCTAATTATATAGGTTTTAAAACTTCTTATCGCGATTAAAAATGGGGTAGTAGTAGGAAGATGAAATATACTTTACAGTCTACCCTCAGACCTACCCTAAACATTCATAAAAAATTTATGAGTTTTTTCAAGCTTGATAATGAATACTATTATACAAGAGTGTTATATATAAGACTTACATATATTCTTTAATACATAATTAAGAAATTTTTGGGAAGGTACAAGTTCTAGTTTTGGGACCAGTGTATGTTCAATATTGTACCACTATTTATATTAATAAACTTATATTTAAAACAAATATTATATGAATGATTTTACTAGGTTCGTGAAATAGCAGAAGCTTTGGCATCAACTGATGAGGATAATGGAGCTGCTGGTACTGAACAAGGAGCAGCTAAAAACTGTGGCGCATTCTTATTGGAGCTTACTAAAGAATTGCCTAAAGACATGGCCAATGCCATTGCAACTATTCAACCCTACTTGGAGAGTGATGAGGTACAGCACAATCACCTTCTATATACTGTGAAGCCTGGATAAGTCGCATTTGAATGGAACTATATTTTTTATCATTAATAGAGGCCTTTGATTTGACCGCTTTTATAAATAGTCATATTAACATTACAGTTATATGTTCTAGATGTTCTCACTATGAGAAGTCAAAATGCTACATATTTTATATAACTTAGACTATTGACATAGGAGGTTTTAAAAGGAATTAGAATTTTTAAAAAACAATGAAACCAAGAGGCTTTAGTTTTCTTGCATATATAGAATCGCCTTTATATATAATGTCTTTGTTTTAAATTTTTAGTCATACACTATCCGTATTAGCGTATTGGGCATGATGTGCGAAGTGCTGAGTGTCGAGCTTAGCGGAGAGGGACTATCTGATGAGCAGCGTATCAGACGCGATGATTTCCTTGATGATCTTTACGAGCACATGCATGATCTCTCCGCGTACGTACGACACAAGGTAATATATTTCTTTAATTAGCTTCTTTCTTAATGGTCCTTGCTTATGAGTTCACTAAACTAGTTTTTAGCTTTCCTGGCAGGATCAATTTAGGAAATTATACGTAGCAACTGTAGCCAAAGTTAGGAAATTACATTACCTAATTTATCTGAGTTCTATCTGGTGGGAGGCGACTGCCGTGGCTAGTTACCACCCAAAGACTTACTGCCTTACAAAAAAAAGAGTGTGGGTGGGGTACCTCGGTCGTAATTAGTTAAATATAATTGTACGTAATACTTACCTTACTCAAAACCAACGTTTTACTTTTACATTAAAATTATAGTGTAAATGGCTCTGACGACCGTGTATAATTGTTCTAATTCTCTCATGCAACGGTCATTGAGAGAGTATAGTGACGGGTTGACTATATCTTTCTCGCTTCTTTAGACACGGAGAACCGAATTTACTCAAAACCAGCGTTTTAACACTGTCTTATTCAATGATCTCGAATTAAGATGCTAGGCTAATCTAAAGAAATTGTCTCTTCCAAAAGACCATGACTAGAGTCTAAAATCTCACTTCTAGGTACTTCAGTTCTGGTGCCGCCTACAGCGTGATATGTGTGTTCCCGTGACCCGGCAACGTATCGTACTTGAACGAGCCATCGGCCGACTGCGAGACAAAGCCGCTCTCGTAAGAAAGGCTGCCGTACAACTTGTCAAAGTAAGTTTTGTTATTAAATGCTTACCTTCATATTCGATAAATACGCAAGTTTTTTTATGAATATTTTTTTATTACGCATTTGCGTTTCATTGTCGATATATTTTATTATTGTATGTTTTTTCTGATTTGAAATTAAAATTGGTGTATGTATAGTAAATATGATTATGTATGTATGTAGCAGCCCATAGGGTCCCACTAGGCACAGGCCTCCTCACTCATAGAAGAGAGGGTTGTTCGAGCATACTCCACTGCGGGTTGGCAGGCATTGTACACAAGTGTACAAGTGTGTATCTACTCCTTCATTCCTATAACGGAACGGAAACTCTCGTGACGGAAATCCGACACGGCCGGAGAAAGATAAGGCGCAGGACCGACGGCTCAACGTGCTCTCCGAGGCATGGGGGTCGATCGCACCGCCAACTTCCAAACGCCAATTTTGATTAGTCTACGTTATTATCGAAAATATGAGATTCGTGTAGCCTTATATGAACCCTAAATTTGCGTTGCTACAAATTCATTATTACTTTTCAAAGTACAATTAATATAATTTTTTTTTCTTATTTTAGACATTTTTAGGATGTAATCCATTCTCAGCCCAATTAAAACTCCAAATACTAGAAGAACAATTAGAGACAGAACAAAAAATATTGGATGAGCTTCAAAAAAGGCTCAATCCTGGACCGGATGCTGAACTTGTAAAAAAATGGGAAAAAATGGAGAATGAGGTGGTTAAATCTATAAAAGAAAACATGGACACTTTAACGCAAGATGAACCTGAACTATCTCAAGCTACATTGGACAATTTATATGAAACTATAAGAAAAAGTTTAAGGGAAAAGAATTTTTTTAAAGCCTACCTAATAGTAAAACATACGGAAAGACTATATCCCGATGCGAAACTATTAAGATGTGACATGGAAAAGAGTGACCAGGTATATTATATTTACAGTAGACTAACTTTGCCTTTACAATATAAACATTACTGAATGCATTTTTATTTTTGGCCGGAGTGAGATAATGAGGACAGACCTAGAAAGTATATTTGGTTTTAACCTAACTAAATTTGGAACCTTTCAACATACAAAATACAATATTATTTTGGATATTGTTATTGACAAAATACGAGTTAAGTTGACAAAATACGAGTTATTTTGTCAACAACAATATCCCTTCAAGCAAAATTACTGAAATTAAGCAAAGTGTAAAGTTATAAAGCGACGTTTTGTAAGCATACGATGAGTCTGACATATATGAGACTAAAAATAAATAAGATTTTTAAAAATAGCTCTTTTAAATTGTGTCACCATTTGTCTTAAGTATTTTATCGAGATTTCAAGGCACTTCCATGGGTTGTGGTCACTAAAAGAAGAAAGAAAGAAAGAAAGAAAGAAAGAAAATATATCTTTATTTATAAATTATGCCACACATCACAATATATTTTAGTACATTTTATAATACCCTGCGATGTGTGGCATAACCTAGAAAATGGACCCAGCTCAGCATTTATGCTGCACAGTCTGAAGACCATATAGCGCTGATTTGCAGCTGGATCCCTTGCCCAGGTGCCATCACGAACGCAGCCCGATACAACTTAATCTATCCTTATATACTATCTAAAGCTACAGGACCTGATAAAAATGTTGCAAAATTAATAATAATATATACTAATTAAATATAATAATAATTAAACTAAAGACTATATTATATATACTGCCACATACATAAACATAGATATATTTGATATATACACATTAACACTAGAATATATGGCTTATAGAAAAGAAAGCTCCGACACGTGATGTTGGAATTCTTTTTGTTTTTCAAGAAGAAATTGAATAACGTTCTATTATAACATCCTTCAATTTTTGTCAAGCTTTCTTTGGCTGGCGAATCAATACCGGAGTCGGTCACAAAAGGGTCCTTCATTTTGTATATTTCGCACAATTATACACGGATTAATGAATGAAACGTATTATCAGCAATATCTATCTAATACGACGTATTCTTCACTATCAAATAACCACTAAACATTTCAATATAATATTTTTAAATTGAAATACTTATAAAATCAATCGTTACTCGACATGCTACCGTCCGTTTTTTTTCAAAAGCAGTATCGTCATGAAAATTTAAAATATAGCAAGGCAAATATAGAAATCGTATTTTCTAATCTTTATAATTCTGGACTGTCTATGGCCGCTACTAGTCATTACTCTACCAGCAGATACATGCAAAACAAGAAAATTACATTCGGCACAATTATTGAATCTTATCTTTAGGCGCATGAGGGTAAAATTTGTACGGATGAAACGCGTGGTTAACGTCACAAAGATGTGCAGCGTTTTTCATGCTAACACGTTTGAAGGTTAGGTAGTTTTATTATATAAAAACAACATGTGGAATTTTTATTTGCAACTCGTCATTTAATTTAATTTATTCATTGCATTCACTCTCTCTCTCTCTCTCTTTGCTTAATTTTAAATTCAAAAACAAGTTTGTCAATATTAGACAAAAACACGTGGCATTTTATTTTACAATTCATCATTTGAGAAATAAATTATTTTGTATTAATTTTCGACACTTAATATTTTGATGACAATTTAATTTTTAACATACCTTCTCTTTTCCCTCCCTCTAAGTCTCGGAAATCTAAAGTTTTAAGTTTATATATATAAAAACAAGACTTAAAATTATTTTGCCAAAGAAGTTTCACTTCCGACATGTCTACTTTATTCTCACGCACTTAATTTTTTTCTTAATTACTGATAGAATAGTGTTGGCTGTATTTTCACCTGATAGCCTTTATAGGTTTTACACAATGTGGTACTGGAACACAATTTCTCATCCATATAAACATTCTAATCTCTTTATACAGCTGCACTACTTTGTGGCACTCCTTCGCAATATCTTTGTGATACCAGAGAGGAGGCAGTCTCTATCTTCAAGACAATGCGATAATGAACTAGCGTTGCACAAAAGGTTGGAAGAAAAAGAAAGCATTGTGGCATATCTCCAAGAGTCTGTTCACTTCAGCCGGATGATATCTGAAGCGGTTCCTCTTGTCAACTCGCTGTTAATGTCGAAGCAAGCCGGTGACGTCAACGAGGCAATAGATTTCTTTACTACAGCTCACCATTTCAACATTGAATCG
The DNA here is from genome assembly GCA_015832385.1 of Elymnias hypermnestra. Lineage (NCBI taxonomy): Eukaryota > Metazoa > Arthropoda > Insecta > Lepidoptera > Nymphalidae > Elymnias > Elymnias hypermnestra. The sequence goes on from JACTOM010000023.1 coordinate 1,023,446, forward strand.
GCTAAAGTGGGCGTAGCTAATATGTTGCTACTTGTATGGTCTCCTGATCAAGTAAGTATTATCAAATTATTATAAAAGAGTGGATAAATAAAACTTGCATTAAATTTAAGGCCGTCTTTTTGTACCATCACTTATTTTACCTTGTCTTTTCAAATGCCTTCTGTTAGTTTACACTCTGTCTAAGTATATCTTGTTTAAATTTTGAAATATTACTAGATGTAAAATACTTATTTTAAAATTTGTAGTGGATAACATTTTACGGATAAACTTGTTTATTTTGCATATATTGGGGTTGAGATCCTGTTTTAAGTATAGCGCCACCTGTGTTAGAAGTTCGCACTGTTCCGAATTACAAGTTTAGTTATCCGAATTACAAGGTTAGTTAAAATTAATGTTACAAGAAGAATGAAAACAAAAGTAATTTCGACTATATTAAATGCTAAAATAATTGACTATAAAAGTTTTACTCTAGATGCAGGTGTGGATGCTTATGTAAGTGTGTATGTGTGTTATGTAGGAATTGCCTCTAAATTACTTGTTTATACTTGTTTTCTATTGTATTACTTTAGTGTCGCGTACACTAAAATATGGTAAAAATTCACACTAAACTTTAAGGCTGTGTTGCTAGTCTTTGACATATTAGTATACTGCAAAGATTAGTTGGCTTTTGACGTCACCTTTGACGAATACCATGTAAACTTACATAACATATGCCACCTTTATCTACAACATTTTTCAATGTATAGGACAAAAGGGAGGCAGTGGAGCGTGCATACCGTGAAATGTATCTGGAGTGCGATAGCAAAACTGAACGTGCTCGTGCTTTTGCGATCGCCAGCAAGCTTGTAGCTTTAATGGGTCACGTGGACCGCGGGAGCGCACTCGCACTCGAACATCTCGTGGACAAATGGATCGCTAAAGGTGACATTACACCAGCTATAATACAGGTAAATACCTCTATCTTTAGTATATTCTCATTTTAAAGACGATGTTACTTATACGTATAAATATAATATTTGTGTATGTATAGTTTTTTTTCGAGTTAAGAATGAGTCATTCCCCGCCCCCTAACCAATCAAAACGAAATCTTCAACTGGTCACTTTGAAATTGACCTTGACCTTGTAATTTGAAAAGATTTAATTTGTTTAGGGGCGGGGCTAGAATGATTACTCACTGCATTCTTAACGCGAACAAACTGTAGTGTATTTAATATTCACACCAGTCACACTCTCAAATAACGTCTACCTCAAGGTAGTCTAAAAAATCGCTTTAAAGCGATACGATCATTTAAGGTCTGTCAGTATTTTGCATTGTATTAGTATCCCTTTATATGTATTATCGAAGTGTGGTGTACAATAAAGTACAAAAATAGATAAATAATAGCAAAAAAAACTGCATTGTTGGTTTATCTGTGAGCTTTTTCACAGATAAACTACAGATCTTAAACTCCTGAATTCTAGTTCCCAGTTAAATCAATTCAAAATTAATTGGTGGTTTTTTTTTTACTGCTGACAGGTTAGCGCCTGGTTGTAATCCCATCTGATGGTAAGGTATAATACATTTTTAGATTTTAGAAAAGTGTGCTACCCTGGTAAGAAGTAATTTACCTCTTATGGTTTCTACATCGTATCTTACCGGAATGCAATTGTTTTAGCATAATAACACGCTGTTCCTAGTGGCATGTCTGTCCGGTCTCAGAAAAATTAGAAAATGCTATTTTCTAAATTTATCCTGCCGGAAATCGACCTGAGACCTTTGCTAGATAAGCTAGTACTCGCACCATTACGCCAAACCAGTTGCAAAGTGTACTTTATATATTTACCCTGGCAGCAAAGCTAAATGTACATTAGTGAAGTAATAAAACAAATGTATTACCTGTTGTATGGTAAAATGTTTTAGGTATTCTGGGAAATGTTTCTTAAAAAGATCGACGGTACAACAGACACAGATAGTTATGCAGCATTGTCGTTACTTGTCATGGTGGCAAAGGCAAAACCTTCTGTAGCAATTGCTAACCTAGAAGTCATACAAACCCATGGACTAACTGGTGACTACAATTCTAGGTGTTTAAGTGCTCAATTGCTTGCTTCGCTTGTTAAAAAGGACCAAAGATATCCGGCTGATCATGCTATATTCAATTCCCTTTATGAAAGTCTCATGGAAACTTTCTCGAAGTTTACCGATTTCGCATCATTTCTTGGGTATTCTATAGACTTTATTTATGGTGTTTGCGATACGCCGGAGGTTGTTTGTACGAAAATACTAGCTGAAATGTATAAACGAATACAAGAAACGATCGTGAAAGATAATGAAGAAGAAGCTAATATTCCAAGCGAACTGTTAACAAGGTTCATATTTGTATTGGGACATGTGGCATTGCAGCAACTTATTCATTTGGACATAAGTGTTTACAGCGAACTTAGAAGGAGAAATCAGGTATGTTTTTAAAATAGGACAATTACATACATACATACATACATAGCATCACGCCTCATTCCCATAGGGGTAGGCAGAGACAACATCCTTCCACTTGCCACGATCCTTGCATATCTCCTTCGCTTCTTTCAATCTCATTAAACCTTTCATACAAGTTCGTCGGTTTAGAGTACTCTTGACCTGGCCGTTATTTAAAATGTCCTGGATTTGGTCCAGGAACGTTCGCCTCGGTCTTCC
>JACTOM010000023.1:1027359-1079110 GCA_015832385.1 Elymnias hypermnestra
TTCGAAATCGATATTGAGTTTTCTATTAAGATTTTCTCAATATTTGCCCGAAGTTGGGAAGTTGGCGGTGTGATCCACCCCCGTGCCTCGGAGAGCACGTTAAGCCGTCGGTCCTGCGCCTGATCTCTCTCCGGTCGTGTCGGATTGCCGTCACGTCGGACTACGAGAGTGAAGGAATAGAGAGTACACTTGTGTATTATGCCTGCCAATCCGCAGTAGAGCAGCGTGGTGGGTCTATGCTCTAAAAATCCTCTCTCATATGAGGGAGGAGGCCTGTGCCCAGCAGTGGGACGTTAATGGGCTGCTACTTACTTACTAGGTACAATAGGTAATTTTTTTCGAAAAACTATACCTTTTGTAAAGGTCTAAACAAAGACCTTTTATTGGTTTTACATTTGACTCGCCTTTCCTGAATGAATGTTTTTATTGTTATTTCTTTTTAAATATGTGTGGTAATATTTTAGGTACGTGAAGAACGCAAGGCGGAGGAGAAACGCAAAAAGAAAATGGGTACTTTTGCGACTCCGGCCAGACGCGGACGCGTTGATGACTTGCGGAGACAGACTCTAATCAACGTCAGTAACGCCAGTGCATCATCAAGAGGACAGCGATCTGCCAGCGTACACTCCAAGGGCCCATCGGTATTATTCAATTAAGATATTGAAAAATATATATTGACTTTTTTATGCATTTTATAACTTTATTATTAGTTATTCAATGTTACAAACTTAAAAGAAAGTTTTTAATCAATTAAAAACACTTCTAAAAATTATAAAATAAAAAAAAACATCACATACTTTTTATATCAAGACTGTATGTGGGGAATTAGATTAACATATTGTCTGTTGCATGAGAATATGTTAATCTAATTCCCCACATACACACACTCACAACCATTCATACACTTTCACACCCATATACATTACTTGTAAATTAAGTATTCATTTTTCATTCAAATGTTTTATTTTTCTCTTCATTTCGAAGACTACCTGTATAATATATTGTAAAACTGGGAAGACACTGACCCCCTGAGTCACGGGCTCACCTAGTTTAGGGATCCAGGGTATTTCAATTATGTATTTTATGCCTGAATAAATAAAGTTATAATAACGTTTGGTCACCATTTTGTGTTTTTGTGAATACGTTTATGACAAAATCGGAAGTTTTAGTTAATAAAATTCAAAACTCTAACAGCTGTGTGTAACTACAGAGAGGAGATATTAACTTTGTGACGTCACACGTACTTACGGTTTGTTCCGGTACTATCGGGGTTATAACTTTTTATTTATATGGAAAACTATTTTTGTTACAAAGCTTATGTGTTTGTATGATGTATATATTATGATCTTTTCATTCATTTATCATTTTTTCAAAAAACCAATTTCTATTAAATTTATGTTCTCCCTGTACAGATCTTGACCAAATTATCAGTTGTTATTGAAATACTTTATTTATCCACTCAAGTTCACGTTATATAGCCGAGCGTGGTGGTTCAATCTCATTCAATACCCACAAAAAAAAAAGTGAACAGCTCGCGTATAGAAGTTTTCATCACCTAAATATGTTTCGTCCTTAGACAAATACAACAATGACCGAGGAGGAGGGTGGCTTAGAAGGCGCCGTCGCAGATGATGCCGATGCCGAGTACATTCGGAACGTTTGCGAACGAGATATTGTCGGTCCCGGTACAACGCTCGCGAAATACTTACCGTTACTCCGTTGGCTCCTGTCACACCCAGCGCGGTGTACAACAGCGCTGCAAGCCGCAACAGCGCTTACTTTCACACGGTATATTTTGCAAGTTACTGAATACATTTAGTATGTAGCAGCCTATTAACGTCCCACTGTTGGGCACAGGCCTCCTCGCTCATAGGAATAACCTTGGACTCGGGGATTCAGTGGGGTGCCTATATTAAGACTCTGGCAAGTAAACTTAGTTTCGCTGCAGTCACTGTTAAAAAAGTTCGACAATACACTGATGTTGCATTTTGCTTATCTTCATAGCATTATGTCTTACGGCATACTGTTATGGGGTAAAGCTGCGGACATTGAAATCATATTTATTTTGCAAAAAAGAGAGCAATACGTGCCATATATCAATTGTGATCTCGCGTTTCCTTAAGAGAAAAATTCAAAGAAATAACAGTTGTCACAGTACCGTCGCAAAATATATTAAATAATATCTTATATATCCTTTATAACTTAAACAGCAAATAAAGTGAAATACACAATTTTAATACTAGAAATAAAAACAAACTTGTAATCCCATATTTCGTTATTGTAATCGTTTGTCGCGTCGAGCATACGCATTTTTAAAAAGACACCGCAATCAGTTTTAGATTTGCCTCCACACAATTTTAAGAAATACCTCACAAATACCGTTTTACAAAAGGCATATTATAATGTGCTTATTATTTAAGCGATAAAAATGTTTGGACTTGATTCTAGTTGCTCACAGAAGCAATATGTTATGTAATATACAAAACTATTGATATGAGATTTTAATACCAGTTAAAATATTAAGATTGTTTAAGTAGCTACTCATAGTTCAGCGCGCGAGCAATTATGTCAATTGCAATGACCACAGATCGTCGCAGGTTCGAATCCGGGTTATATCTAGTAAGATTTATAATATAGTATTTTCGAAATTTATTTTGGAATTGAGTTATTAATATTTTCAGCTGACATTTAACGTCATATTTAAATGTTGAAGCACTTGTCGAGTGACCTTCAGTACAAACGGTCGGTCAAGTACAACTTATAGAAACTTATTTGACCGCATGTGTGAACAGCAACTTTGGATTTTTATTTTGATGTTGAATTCATTTTAGTTTATTTTAAAAGTATTGTGCTAAGTTAAGTGAGGGCGTGCGGAAGGGGTAAGTGTTAGACATAGGAGTGTATAGTGCAGCCGTTACATGTACATCCCTTAGGTCTTTGCAAATAACGAGTGCATTCTCTTTGTTAATAGCCTTACGAAACGCCTTTCCGGTCACGGGACAAGTTAAAGAAAAGCTACACTATTAGCACCCATGTTAAACCCCTGAATTCCCCTGGGCTAGCTTTCTCCGGCATGGTAGGGTGCCTGTCGTACCATCTTAACAAAACCCTCCTGGCGCTCAACTGCATGAAGCATGAATAAATATGTTGTCCAACTTACTGTGTTCATTAATTCGAATGTCCTTATAACAAACCCGAGATTACGAGACATAACACTATCTTTAAAAGAGTAACCGTTGAGTTTCTTGCTGGTTTCTTCTCAGCGGATTGAACTTTCCGAACCGATGGTAGATTTGTTAACAATGAACAGACCACTGACGATTCAGAAGTGCTGTTTGAGCCTACTTGAATAAAGAGTATTTTGATTTTGATAGGAGTGAGAGTTTTTAGAACAAAGACCCGCGGGCGGCACAAAAGTGCTGAAATGAACGAATCTTTATTATATTATTTTTCAAATGCCTAAACATTATATTTATCATTGAAACAGGTATATGCTGATTTCAAGTATTGTGTGTGAAGAGGGACTTGTGCTGATGGTGACAGTGCTTAAGAAATCCAAGAATGTGTCGCTGAGAACAAATCTCACTATAGCTTTTGCAGATTTGACATTACGATTTCCGAACTTAACTCAACCGTGGACCCATCATATATATCAAATGTAAGTAAAGTTACGAATAATAAAACTTTTTGAAGTGAAAGTTCTTTTGGCACATGAGAGTAAAATTTTTACGGATGAAATGCGTGATTAGCGTCACGAAGATATGCAGCGTTTTTATGCTAATTCGTTTGCAGGTTAGGTAGTTTTAATATTTACAAATATTATGTGGCATTTTAATTTGCCAATTATTGTTCTCTGGAAGATATCACTGATAAACCTTGTTATCATAAATTGGCATTCTGTTTCTTTTAAGATTTACCACAAAAAGTGTTATTGTGATGTGATTTTTAAAGATGGTTTTAATCTATTAAACTCACTCATTAAGAATTTCCAATATTCCTACAGGCAGTAAATCGGTTAAGTATCTCGATACATTACGTATCATCTACTACAACTAAAAAAATCTTGTTTAACTTGTGATGATGAATTAGAAAGTATTTTATTAACGATTAAAAATTTGAGCAAGATATAGTGAAAGCGTAGATTTTCGTGTAGAGATATCGCAAGTTTGAACCCTGGGCATGTTAAGTTTATGATGATAAAAAAATTACTACTGTGCTGGACTGCACTTTTCAATCCATCATTGTGATTTTCGATGAAGAGAAATATCGTAAGGAAACCTACATATCCCGGGAATAATTGTGGCGTATGTGTAACCTGCCAACTGGCGGTGGAGTTGTAGGGTGGGTCTATACTTTAAAAAGCCTCTCTCTTATAAGTGAGACCACCTGTGGGAGCATCGCTACATAAATGGGCTGCCTTTTACCTTACCTTTAACTTATTTTGTGTTTATATAAGAGAGTGTGAACTAGAAAGAAGCGAAAAAGTGTGTTTTCCTTATAGCCTTAGTGACGAGGAGTTAGAGATACGTCAGTGTGCTGTGAAGATGCTTTCATTCTTGGTATTACATGAGATGGTGCGGGTTAAGGGTCAGATAGCTGATATGGCGTTGTGCTGTGCTGATAAAGATCCACGTGTTGCTACTATGACGAAACTCTTCTTCAAACAGCTATCGCAAAAAGGGAACGCACTCTATAATGTCATGCCAGATATTATTTCTAGACTGAGCGATCCAGAGTTGAATGTACCTGAGGAACAATACAGAGTGATCATGAAGTGAGTAATTCAATGTTTACGAATTTAAAAAGAAAAAAGGTTTACCATTAATCTTTATAGCACTTGTGAACTTCAAATTTATTAATAACATTTTTGTTAACAAAAAAATTACAGGTGATGGCGAGTAGTCATAAAATTATATTGTAAAACATGCAATTCTTTATATATCAATAGAATTTCGTAATTAATTTATAAGAATAATTAAAAATCAATGTCTTCATTGATATCCAATGAAAAACCCCGTTTTTTTATTTGTATTACAGTTAACTAATACAAATACAAAATCGAAAAAAATTTAATTATAAATAAATATATTTTTTTAACAATAGATCTTTGATGATTAATGAAAAATTAAACAAAATAAAAAAGTTTTCACGATCAAGTGAAATATGGATTTAATTTTACCGCAGAGTTATTTTTATGATTTTCGCTCTTATCACTCAATTAATTTTTTTAAAAGGTTTAACTTAAAGTATTCTGATGTTTCGAAGACTACAGCTGTCTGTTTGTGACCACAAAAAGTAAAGAGTGCTGTAATGTCGGAATAAACTTTCTAAATTAAATAACATAACAGGAACAACTTAAACGACATATGCAATATAAAACTTTGTAGACTTTGTGTTTGAAAAAAAAAACTTATAATTTTCACCCACAAAAAAGTATAGTGAGTACTTTCTCCTTTCTTTTTAAGTTGGTAAAAAATAACAATATCTCATAAAATTTTAGATATATAACATCACTTATACAGAAAGACAGACAAATGGAAGCTCTGGTTGAGAAGTTATGTCAGCGTTTCAAATTATCCACAGAGGAAAGACAGTGGCGCGATTTAGCTTACTGTCTCTCATTGTTCACATACAATGAACGCTCATTGAGGAAACTACTAGAGAACCTCGACTGTTATAAGGATAAACTACATTGCTCTGGTGTCATGGACTCCTTCAATGCAATTATGAATAACACTTCTAAAATGGCAAGAACTGAATTGAAGGTATTTAATAATACTCATTTTTCAATTTCTATTACCTCACAACATCCCATATATATATATANGTAAAATCTGTTCAGACGTTTAGAAAGACTTCATCGCGCACACACAGAATAGAATCAAAATAAACCATCAAAGCTTTTTTCACGATATAAATTCCTACTTAAAACAGTATAAATATCATACCATCCACTATTAGTTTAAAAAATGTATTTAAGCTTCTGAGGATCTGAAAAAAATTTACATAACACAAATATAGTACTTTATTATATCTTTATCATTTCACATTATTCTTCTGTGTGTGCGAGTTTCTATGTGTGGATTCAAGTCTTTCAAAATGGCTGAACCAGCTTTTTGTATTTTTTTGTTTGTGGTTAGGTTCGTTCAAGAATAGTTTAGATTTATAATTTCATCTCAAAAATCTTCCAATATTTCGACGCTAACGAAACGGTCACAGTGGGAAACAGCTTCATATAATGTCATGAATAAAATTCGGATATTGTAAAAAATGTTTCCAAAATAATTTTATTACTGTTATTATTGGCAAAAAAGAATACTCACAGCAATAAGGTCTGCTTTGAGTAATGCATGCATTCCTGTATGGATTTGTGTATAATAAAGTTTGATTATCTAAATGTAAAGGGTTTTTCAGAGTCTAGTAACAGAATTAGGAGACAAAATAGAGGAATGTTTTGCGGTGAGAGACAAAGAAGATACAGAAGGTCAGAGAGAAGTTGGACCAGAAAGGGAGGCACCAAAAGCGACCCCACGACGCCGACCGGCGCCCCGTCGTAATCGACGTCGTTCTAGTTCCAGCGCTGACGAAGTAATTATATATATTTGAGAGCCTCACTGACTCTTAGACTGACTAGTAGAGATCCCGGCTTCTGCTGCCGGCATGGAAATTGTATTTTCTAATGTTTCTGGTTTTGAACTGGTGGAAAGCTATGACCGTGGGTAGTTACCACCCTAACAGTATAGATATGCCGTCAAGTTAATTATTTGCGTTCTGGTATGGTGCTGTGTAGAAACTTTAAAAGTAATGTAAGTAGCAGCCTATTAATATCCCACTGCTGGGCAAGGCCTCCTCACTCATAGGAGAGAGGAGGCCTGATCCAGCACTCTACTCCACAAGTGCATTCTCCATTCCTTCACTCTCATAGTACGAAAAAGATTAGGTGCAGGATCGACGGCTTAACGTGCTCTCCCAGGCATGGGGTTGAGTACACCATCAACATACCAACTACTGGCAAATACTGAAAATTTCTCAATAGTAAACTCCACATATTTTTTTAATTCGCCCTACCAGGGGACTCACACCTAGGATCTCATGTCTATAGCCTAACAAGTATAGCGCACTTAATGTTACGTTAATGTTACGTGAGATTACAGACAAGTGCTAATCTGTCTGCGATTTAAAAAAATGTTTGTATAAAATTATTGACATCTTTAAAAAAAGAGTTGATACTCAAGTACCTAATAGAAAAATTTATTTCTTTTTATCTGGTATTATTTTTCAGAATGAACCTCCAGCGAACAAGGAACCCTCTACACCACAATCTGTTAGAAAATCTGCTAGAAAAGTCACACAAAGGAATAAAGCTTGTAATGATTCGGAGGAATCAGGCGAGTGTAGTTTTTTTATTTCTATTTAATAAATTTATAATACTAAGCTATTCCCTGTGATAATATGGAGAATTAGTACTTACATTGGAAAGGAGTCACTATGCCATATTTAAGTAAATTGTGATTAGTATGGTCTAACCCCATTCTAATGAAACTGGTTTGGGACTCATTGGTTGTATGGTTTCAGTGTCTGTAACTGATCCATTAGCCAGCTTGGTGACTGCTCTATTATTCCGTAAAACCTTTGTTACTGTAGAGTCTGTTAATCTATGTTTAAATTCATTACTACAATTGGCCATAACTCCGATTAGTCCCAGATTCCAATTCTGGGCATTTCAACATATATGCCATTACTTAATGACGCTGGATTGTATATCATTTTCCATATTTATTTAGAATCGATATTTTTATTTACAGAAGATGAAGATTTTGAAAAGGCTGATAAAGTGTTTAAAAAACCAATCACTAGAAAAGCAACACGTAGAAGAATTTAATGTATTTTTAATTAATAAATATTTAAGATTTTTATTGCAATTTTATTTATAATGAAATATTAAATTAAAAATCTGATATACTTTTTTGCAATGGCAAAAATATTAAGACAACTCTTAAGAAATCCGAGTTCCATCCCTGCGAGGGCTGTTCTAGGACAAATATTCGTATGTTGTCAAGTTAGCGCGTATTGTAGGCTATTCGTGATACGATAACCAATATGAGAGACCAAAGACCTACTGATAATGAAGAGTGAATTCCGACAATTAAAAATTACTTATTGAATTGTTAGGATGACCACACTAGTTGCTGTGCTATACACTACGCATACTAGAGAGCTAGTGTAAGCTCTACTCGAGAGTGGAAATTCCATTCAATTATTTAATATCGTTGCCATTTCGAATTATTATAGAAACAAAAATAAAGTGGGAATGTTTGGGACAATTAAAAATAAAATGACTTCTTGTTTTCATTTTCGTAAATAAGACAATTTATATGACCATAACTTTGTGTAGCATTCAAGGGTGCCAACGACTCTCCTGGCTGAATAGACCACAACCTTTGCTATTTCTATTAAAGGAATAATTAAAAGTAAAGGCTGTAAAACTCTGCTATCAATCGTTGTTTATTTTTACAGCTGATGTACAAAAACTATATAACTAATTAAATGTTCAGTAAAAAGTCATCGAATTCTATTAGTAACAGTATTTTACTTTTTATTTTATATATGATTCGACCCACTTTAACAGCCATGTCGATACATTATAAATGCCGTTCATTGGTATATCCTCGATCAAATGTTGAAAGATTCCCTGTATCCGATGATAAAGTGCCGTGGTCAGTTGAATTTAAGGAGTATAAACCACCTACTTATACTTCACCTAGTATTAATGGGCAACCGTGGGCAGACTGTAACATAGGTACAAAATATAACTAAATCATATAAAAGTAAAATAACCTCAAATCTTGTTACTCTAGTTGTATTCAATATTTATTGTTATTGACCCACAGTGAAGACCTAATATACTAGTCAACTGTGGGCTACACAAACCTTGACATTACCCCGGAAAATGCCCTCACGATATTTTCCTTCACTGAAAAGCATAATGGTAAATTTTAATTCAAACTTCTTTTAACAAGAACCCATAAGGCTATCAACAAGGCCATCATGAGGAATTTAGATATGTCACTTAATAAATTTAAAACATTTATGAAAAGAAAGTCAGATAAAATTATACTATAACTTGAAGGATTACTTATGAGATATTATGTGGGTTCTTTTTAGAAGTGTTAGGAGACCTTCATAGCTAGGTTTTAAATCAACCTCAAAAGGTTGATTTAAATGATACATATATCATCATATATATGCATATTGGAAATAAGATGCGACTATTCAAAAGTGCTGTTAAATTCTTTATTATATAATTTAAGTTTGTATGATTATCTAATACTGCTTCAACAATTCCGAAGTTTTAAATTTTGCATTGCAATATTTGATTTTTAACTGTAAGGAGTTTGAAACTATAAAATATGGAATTTGAGTATTATTACAAAAACCCAGTATTTTATATACATAATATAAAATACAATTACAGGTGATGCCCATTTCAAACCAAAATGGAATGATATAGATGGATCAGTGGACAGAAAAAGTTATGCTGGCTCTTATAAAGTTGTAAATGGGTTCCCATTAAATCCAGTTGGGAGGACAGGGCTAAGTGGTAGAGGAGTTCTCGGCCGATGGGGACCCAATCATGCTGCTGATCCAGTAGTAACTTGGTGGAAGAAATCTGACAATGGGTACATATATTTTTACAATAACACTGACCACTGTAAAACATACAGAAGATATATAAAGAACAGCTGTTCAATGTGTCAACACAGCAACACATAGGGCTGATCTGGTGGAAATAAAGAAGAAATCTATTATTAATCAGATTAAATTGTCTATTCAAACCATTTTTGAACAACCCTAAACTAATCTAAACACGAAACATAAAAATTCACAACATTGCTTCATGACACAAAATTTCACAGCCTTTTTTGAGTCATGATTTACAAATATACACAAAAATTATATACTTCTGGACACATCTATTGGCCCATCTTGCATTTTCAGCTTCGTTTGCTCCTAGCTAAAATTTTATATTAGGTCGAGCAAAAAGTTTTTATGCGGTTTTGAACCTGGCACATTCATAATTTCATTCAATAGTCTTTTTTTGAATTTCGAACACAGAATTTATAGAAACAAAAGAGAATTTGGAGCCTGTTCGTTGTTAACAAACAATCGAATACTAAAAAAAACTTGATTTTATTGGTTTACTCGGATTTAATTCTTGAAAGTGTGATTTTTGTCATTGGTTTTGCAACAAACATTACTTATTCTTACCATCAAAGTAAGATTCTATCAATAATCAATGGATACTTCGCCTGAAGTCGCCGCCCAAGCTGTGGCACTTATCCAGGCCGGACACAGCCAACGAAATGTGAGTGTTCAACTTAATTTAAGTCGATCTGCGGTCCGAAATGTTTATTCGCGGTACCTAGAGACTGGCNATACCCCACTTGTTAGGCGTAGCTCCATGTCGTGTGGTATTCTGAATTCAAATTTAAAACATTACGATCGAAAAAGATGGTAAAAAGTACCAGGTTTAAAACTGCATCAATAGTTTTTGTTCAATCTAGCAATCATATTTCGGTAGAGGTCATCAAAACCTAAACTCTAAGGTGGGCCAATAGATGTGTCCAGAAGAGTATATATATAGATATGACACATTATTATTTAAACTTAAATAGCAAAATTTTACATCTTTCTTTTTTGAAGGTTATGTTTATTTCAGGCCTATTCTACAATTTATAGCCATTAAAAGACGAGATACGGGGGAGTGGGCTCTTCCAGGGGGAATGGTGGACCCTGGTGAGAAAGTAGCAGCCACTGCCATTAGGGAATTTCAAGAAGAAGCCATGAATTGTTTTGAAGCTTCTGAAGGTAACATTTCTAAATCTTGTGATTACTTCAAAAAAAGTATGCTGCAGGCTCTCATAAAATGAATGAAAAGTGGAATTATTAATTAATTAATATAGCTAGTATATAAAAAAAAACGATTCTAAAGGTAAAAACTATAGTTAAATACTGAAAGAATAGCAAAGAGAGTGTAGCTTCCATGTTTTTCATCATAAATAATTATTCTAAAATCTAATAATTTTCATATAGGATCTATTGGACTATTGTTTGTGTTTTCGCTTTATTGCATCGCTATTTTTCCGATGGATGTTTATTTATTATTTTTTATTATGTTACATGCAGAAGAGAAAAATGAATGGCAGGAGAAATTCCAGCAGTTCTTTAGTGGTGGAATTGAAATTTATAGTGGATATGTGGATGATCCACGCAACACAGATAATGCATGGATGGAGACAGTCGCTTACAACTTCCACGATAATAATGGTTCAATAGTTGGAGCATTAAAACTGAAAGCTGGAGATGATGCAGTAGGTGTTCGATGGGTAGATGTCACTAAAGATTTAAACCTTTATGCAAGCCATAAAGATATAGTCCTAGCTGTACTTAAAAAACATGCAGACAACCAATAAAGTGATTTTTATCCACTACTACCTTTCCACTTTCCCTGTTTGTATCTGTGAACTTTCTGATTAGTCTATGATTAGTTCGGTCGGACGCTAAACTTTGGTGTGCGATACGAATAAACAATAAGTTATTTTTAATGTTTACTGTTGAGTAAGTATTAATTGAAATATATGAAGGCAACTGTATACCCAAACAAGGGCATTATAGATACCCGCCCAGTTTAGCTTCAGTGGCGAGGGAGGGGATTGGCGTACAAAGATGGCATGCTAATATAATAAACATGAATTAATTAATATTTACCACTATACTCCAATATTTACATTACACTACATACAAGGTGTTAGGAGACCGCTTCTGAAAACAAAGACACGATAATACTGAGACCTTTGATTATGGGACGGAAAAAAAATCGATCTTGAATTAAAAATATCACATTTTTAAATGTTTTCTTAGTATTATTTACTAAAAATCAGATGTTATCACAATCAAGCGCTAATCTGTCAATACAAAAATTCTATATATATATTGAGTTATATTTATTGCATTTTATATTTAATAACGGAATGGATGCTTTGGATGTAATCAATCGATTAAAATTTTTGTTAAAAATACAGCAAAATAATCAAACAATAAAATATTGTCTTGTGTCTATAATTTCTATTAAAATCGGGAAATATGATGTGGTGGTCATTGATTTTAGTAAACTTTTAAATTTTCAAACGGTTCTGTATAATTTACTTTTTTGAACTGTGTCACTATTATTATTATATACAAAAAACTAACATGTTGCTTATGATGCAAGTTACACACCATAATATCCGGATTATTGATGTATTAAATACTAGCTGAATCCGCGACTTATTCTGCGTGGTATGTTTTTTTTGGTAGCATTTTCATTAATTTAGGCAATTTTTTTTACAAATAACAAACATACCCGCACTGTCCTTTGAGGGTGGGATTTCCTAAAATTTACTTTTGATAGTTTCCATTATTTCAAAAAAAATATCTAGCCAAGTTTTACATACCATAAAAGATATAGTTTGTAAATGTGGAGTTAGAATGGTTTTTTAATGTGAAAATTTGAATTTAATTAACGAACACCCCCGTAACCCACCTAGCGGGTGGAATCTCGCAAAATACTTGGCTGACCTCTACTCGGAAAAAGGAATATTCCTACCAAATTTCCAGTCTCTACGCCTTACGGTTCCAGAGATATAGTGACGAGTCAATAAACACCTGGATATCTCTTTTATATATATAGATAGATATAGGTTAAATAAAACAGCGAAAGTTAAAAAGAGTCACCTTTATTCTTGTATGACTAACTGTTATATTGACTAAAATATACGTGTTAAAATCGAAATCGATTAACTTAAGTTTAAAAATAATTTAAAACGTAGTATGGAGAGCTGTATCCAAACCGGTTTGGCGATATTTTGAGATCAAAATTTACTTACAGTGTACAGTGGTTTCGTTCAAAAAAACAGTCGCCAGTAAGAAAATATTTAAGTTACTATTTTCCAATATGTTATAATTAGACTATAAAAAAGCGTGAAAAAAGTAATGTATATTGTAATGATGTTGGTAAAAAGACTTACGACTGAGTTTGTAATGGATTCTTCTCAGAACGGAACTTAAAGAGTAATTCATTCAAGTATGACCATCGATCGACAACGATATTTGACGATTCAAAAGTTGAATAAAGAGTTTTTAAGGTTAAATCCTTTTTATTCATACACTCAAGTTCAAATACATTTTTTTCCTATTAATGGATGAGTCGCAAAATAATCGCTAACAAAATAGCAAGGCTTTTTCTACTAATTGTTGTGGCAAGGATAGCAAGCTTTCTGTTGGCAATGAACGGATAAAGAGCTTTTTAATAGTCGTAGTTTAATGTTAGCACATAGATAGTGGGCGTTCCGCTAACTTGCGTTACGAATATCGTATTTTCTGGTAGCATTGCCGCATCGATAGCGAGTTTGCTGCTAGCTATAGCTACACGGATATAGAGCTTTCTGCTAATTGTCAATGTACGGATAGATGACTTACTGGTAGCTGTAGTTTTAGGCTAGCAGATGTCATAGATAGTGAAAGTTTCACTGACTGTTGCGTTACGAATATGGTATTTTCTGGTAGCATTTCCGCATCGATAGCCAGTTTGCTGCTAGCTATACCACCACGGATAGAGACCTTTCTGATAGTTGTAGTTTTATACTAGCACATTCTGGTCAAATCGCCGGATATCGAGTTTTCTGTGTGAAGATAGTGAGAGGACATATATCTCCTATATGTGAACTAACACAGTGCGAACGTTTTAGAAATCAGTACATATCGTTCCACTGAATGTCTTAGAACGATGTTATTTTAACCTTAATAAATATCGTTTAATCCCAAACCGGTCGGTAAATCTGCTTTAAAAATGACATTTAAAAATATGGCTATACATTTATACAATATATTTTTTCTACATACCTATAAAATTGTCAATTTCTTTAAAATAATTACCAGATGTAATAAGCTTGGTCCCAAGATTGTAAGACTTGGATAACTAGTTGCAAATGCAAACAGAATAAGCAATTGATTTAAACATGTACCTAATACATATATTATTAAGCTTTAACCAAGCTGACCCGAAGGGGGTTCTTGAAATTCCTCATGTTTGAGTTTTATGTAAGTAACTCGAGTGTCAGAAGAGCTACTTTCCTCATATTATTCGTAAACATAAAAAAACCGTTTCCAGTTCTTTTATTGACATTGTCGACAGCGAAAATCGTTTAAAAATATATATTTTTTTTAATGTTTAAAAAACTCAAATAGTTGATACGTGTTATATCTCACTTAAATAAACGCTGTACCGAAAGGAAAGAGCGAGACAAATATACGACACCGTTGTTTTATTTGACTCTGTTTTAAATTTACATACAAACGAACTGGGGTCTCTTGGTACCCCCGGCTCGGATCACGCCTAATTTTTTGATTCTTAAGACCGGAAAGATTAATGCAGCTTGTTAGACATGTTAGTAAACATAAGTCTATTTTAAGTAGTAATTTTGTATATACAAACTTCGAGATTTAAGAAAGGTTTAAAAATACTGTTTGTAAAAATTCAAGTTAAAAATTGTAGATCATTTAAGAGCGCTGACATGTTTTATGACCCTTTATCTTGACTGAGTTTGAATATTTGTATTTCTTTCAACTAATCGATATTAGGAATGCATATTAAAGCCTTATGGATGGGCTTTAAATTTATTTAATTTAGCAATCAATATACTCAATTGCTTTACAAAGACCGTAGATGTATTCACATTCATAAATTAATATAAAAATGTATTTAAAAAGTGGTTATAATGCGAGTTAAAACATAAATAAGTATAGTGATACGACTTCCATTACAATAATTAACTTAGATTTCACGTTATCAAGTTTCTGATATACATAAATATATATAATAGCATTCAAGTATTCGTAATGAATATAAATTAAATAATAATTAAAATATTCCTTAAACCAAGAAACATTAATTATTGCACAGCGGTTCACATTTATTATCGGAACCATGCTCAAGTGTGAAGTCGTTTAGTTAACTATTGTCACATGTGACTTATCACGCGCGTAGTCAGTT
This sequence comes from Elymnias hypermnestra, assembly GCA_015832385.1. Lineage (NCBI taxonomy): Eukaryota > Metazoa > Arthropoda > Insecta > Lepidoptera > Nymphalidae > Elymnias > Elymnias hypermnestra. Next base: position 1,042,451 of record JACTOM010000023.1, read on the forward strand.
CTGATCTAATTAAAAAAACGCTGATTGGAAAAAGTAAATCAGAGATGCGACAATCAAATTCCTGATATATAAATATAATAATATTCACTATGCAATAAGTTTGCTATTTACTAAATAAAAAAGACCTACTTGGCTAGTTTAAAATCTTATACTAAATATATTACTGACTGCCTCATTGGTCTAGTGGTTAGCATGTTCGGCTATAGACATGAGGTCCTAGGTTCGAAACCCTGGTCGGGCGATTTCAGACATCAATATCGAATTTTCTATTAAGATTTTCTCAATATTTGCCCGAAGTTGGGAAGTTGGCGGTGTGATCAACACCCCTACCTCGGAGAGCATGTTAAGTCGTCGGTCCTGCACCTGATCTCTTTCCGGTCGTGTCGAATTCCTGTCACTTCGGACTTTGAGACTGAAGGAATAGAGAGTGCCCTTGTGTACTATGCCTGACAATCCGTAATAGAGCAGCATGTTGGGTCTATACTTTAAACACCCTCTCATATGACTGAGGAGGTGTGTGCCCAGCTGTGGGACGTTAATGGGCTTCTGCTTACCTTTTAATATCATTTATAGAAGCTGGCTAAATTATTTTATATTTCGTGTCGGATTCCCCTCATATCGGACTATGAGAATGAAGGAATAGAGCTGACCAGTCGATTTCGAGACATTACTACTCGAACTGTTGGTTAGTTAGGAACTAATTAAGAGACGTTGTTGTTGAAGATAGATAGAAAATTGATATGAAGATGTTACCCGACACTCTTTTTAACATCCGGAAGTACCTTATAATTGATTACTTAATAATTATTTTGACTATATGTTGTATAAACTTAACGATGACTGGAATAACGGCACCGGTATAATGAAAGCTGAGATCGCTAGGAGCCCATAGTGTTGCACGCGAGAGACTGATATGTTCGATAGCAGTTAACGTCGTTCATTAGCCTTTGTATGTTTTGCGTAAATGTCGGTAGATCCTGGAATAAAAAATGTATATTGCACACATTTTTAACGAATAGATTTCGAAAAAAACAACATTATGCAAAAGGGAATAATGAGTTTTGTGAGGACTGCGGTTAAAAATACAAAAAGTGAAGTGAACTTATAAAATATCAGCTTATAAACGAGCCTCTTCATTCAATGGTTTAATTTTAGTCGACAGTCTAGACCTATCCCATAATTGGTTCCAAGCAGATTTTCTCACGATGTTTTTCTTATACCTTTGGCTGCGGCTGGCGTATTATTACGTCTTACCTAAATCATTTTAGCATACGAGCACCGATATTTAGAGGGCAGAGTGACCGTTCTGGTATACGGGAGTTTTACAGTAAAGCATAGTTTTAAAAAATATGTTATTTAATTTATGTTTGGACTTGATTCCAGTTGCATATGAAAGCTAAACACATTTTAAAATACAAAAACTATGTTTAAAGGAGTCATCGTTGAGTTTCTTGCCGGTTTCTTCTCAGCGGAATCAACTTTGCGAACCGGTGGTGTAGAACCGTTGTTACCAACGGACAGGCTATTGACGATTCAAAAGTGCTCTTTGAGCCTATTTGAATAAATAATATTTTGATTTTGAAAATGGAGCAAAAATACTTACTTATTATTACTTTATTTTAGCAAAAAAATACTAAGGGCCTTTGTTTATTTTCAAAGTTAATTTCATACATTTTAAACCAAGGAGTAAGGATTTTATTAGCCACGCGCCCCTTACTTTACCATCAATCATTTATGTTTTTACGAGCTTTATTGACGTTAGCTTGTTTTTAGCGTTGAGCCAATATATGCGACCTTTTCTTATAAAGTATAAAAAAATACTTCGTTACGTGTATTTGCTTTATACCATTGCTTTCAAATTGATTTTGTTATAAAAATCAAATCTTTCCATTACTATATTCATCGGCAACCATTTATTATAGAAGGGCCACAAATGTATTGAGCATATACATTTGTGGTACTTTTATCTAATAAACATAATATTAGAAAGTTATTTCCCATATCCGCAGGTCGTACCGTTCTTACGGGCCGGATGTGGCCCCCGGGCAACAAGTTGGCTACCCTTGATCTAATCAGCGACGACCCAGAATAAATCCACTCTGTGAAGTAAGCGTACTTAAGCCCAGGGACGTCAATCTGCAGCTTGCGGACCGCTAGTTTACTACCCTTAATCTTATAAACGATGCCGAATAAATCCACTCTGTGAAGTAAGAATACTTTAGCCCAGGGTTCGTCAAAACAAGGTCACATGCAGCCCGCAACTCGACCCGCAGGTATAGGAAATAACCTTAAAACAATATGTTTATAAGATAAAAGGGCCACAAATGTATATGCTCATTACATTTGTGGCCCTTCTATATTAAATGGTTGCCGACGAATATAGTAATGGACAGATTTGATTTTTATAACAAAAATCAATATGAAAGCAAAGGTCTAAATTCAAATTGCGAACAACTTAGTCTCAGTTAAGACAATTTTTTATAATAAGGCCCTAATAATCTAAAAACTACTTATATAGTTCCTATTAAATATTTAAGTAACACATTAAAAACAAATTGTTGTTTATACCGTTAATGCACTGAATATTATATAGAAACTTGTTAACATTAAGACACTATGACTATACTCTGTACCTATACATATTTTGAGTTTAAAAAATGCTAATGAAATAAGATTTGACGATTATTTATTAATTTGCACAAATTATTTTGTATTGCTCTTTATTGAGACATAATAATATGCCAACCGCAGTGCACGAACTATTAAAACACGATGATTAAGGCAACAGTGCAAAAGTTAGTACAGTAATAAATAGTATACTTTTGAAACACTTCACACGTCTTATTTACACAGAGCCCATTGATATGTTTACTTGTTATTATAATAATACCCGGGTAAAGGGATTTACCGTATCTGATGGAAAGTCGGTCTCAGTCAGCAAGCGTATGTGATGTGGTTGAAGGCCGGGAAGGCTCTGGAGGAAGTGCGGGAGGAAGCCGCGGCGGAAGGCCTCGAAATCCACAGTTGCCATGGCGTGAACAGCAGACAAGGCCTCGTCCAGTAATAAAGCTCTAGCACCTCCCTCTGCTAATCCCGACAACAGCACCGACAGCACCGAGCCCATGAACTCAGTACGGAATATGACCTACACCAAGAACAGCTCCAATAACAAGTAATATAATATTAGGCAAGCAAAATAGTTCGTGCAATTTTAATTTATTGTTTAATTATATGAACTGTATATCGCAATCAAGTTAAAGTAGTGGTAGTTTTTTGTACATTAAAAATTTGATATTAAGAAGTATAATTAAATGTATAAGATAAGCTTGTTTACTTTAAATAAGTATATTTTACTTTGATACCTAATAACATCTTAGCGATCGTTTATAAATAAGGACCAACAATTGTTTAATGTCCTACGCATTACTTAGATAAAAGAACTCAGAACAGGGCACGAAGGAACCCTTATAGCTTCAGATTATAAGTCGTTCGTATCATCATCAGGCATACATTGAAATAATATATTAAAAAAATGATATTTGACGTTTCAAAAGTGCTGTATAGGCCTACATGAATCATATCAAAATATCTTTTATTTTGATATGATTTGAACAATGCTGTCTTCAAAAGTATACGCATTTGTAGAGGCTAAATACAGTTACCTTGTGATACAACTTCCATTTAGTGTTAAGTGTGTCGAGGGTGTTGAGATTGATCCGCAGTAATTCGATATCTGGCTGCAACAAAGCTCGTCCGAGCGCGGTGAGAGCGCCACGCAGTTCCGCCGTTCGTCGTAACCCTTCTTCACCATCACAGTTGTGTGGGAAGAAGTATCGCCACCGATGCACTAGAACGCTAAGTCGAACAAGTAATACAAAAAAATTCAATCATTTCCTACTCATTACAATTACTATTACCTAAGAGTGTGCGAATATCGTTCGAATCGAATATCAATATTCGAATTATTCAAATTACACGAATAACTCGAAAAAGTCGAATCATTCAAAAAATTTCGAACAATTCACGAATTAATGAAATAACTCTAGATTTTCAATTCTTTTTATTTAAATCGTCTATCGAAATATTCACCTTACGAGTAATATACTTTTCTTTTAAAAAATATTTAGGAATACCTTGTACTTCGGCTGAAAAATTATATACTGCTGGCGATATTGTATCTGATAAATAAACGTTATTATCACCTGATTCAGTATCGTATTTATTATTTTGAAACAAAAGTTTGTAGCAAATATTCAAATGTATTTTGAAAATACTGTATTTGCTACGATATAATTTCTGTTATTTCATTATCTTTAAAATAAAAAAAACTATAATAATTGTTGTATTTGTGTAATTTCATGGTTTGAAAAATATGTATATAGACTGTTAAATTTATATTTGAAAATTCAACATCAGAAACCCTGAAAAGTTAACTAATAATTTTATAGTTTACGAATAATTCTTGAGAAAAATCGAGTTATTCGATAAAATCTAATTATTCACAAAAAAATTCGATCGCATCGAATATTGACATTCGATTCGGAACGAATAATTCGTAAGGTCGAATTATTCGCACACCCCTACTATTACCATGAAGCGCGAACTTTGAAGTTATTATACAGACCAATGGATCATTTAAGCGAAATTTCCGATAGATGGTGCTGTACAGTAGTTAAATATCTGAAACAGCCGTATTAAGAGTGTCGTCCGCTACAAGCTTTAAGAGCATTATTCGAACTTGAGAGGGTAATCAAAAAATTAGTTTCTTATTATACGATCTTATTATTACGATTGATATTTTGAACAATTTTATTCATGAACTAGATCTATATACAGTAGAGGAATATATTAAAGCATTTTTGGACGTATTAGAGTAAAATGAAAAGCAATTTAAGGTTTTGACGTTTCGGATCGGACGTTTCATTTCGGATCTTGTAAAACAAAAATAACATGAAAAAAAACCGATATTTTTTCTTGAAATTATTTTTCTAATATAACCCTTATTTATATTAATCCTCTAATTTTTTTCGCTAGTGTTTATATTAAATATTAATTTATAGTCTAGTAGTAGTTCTACAAAGATAAAATCGTATAGGTATGCTGCACAGCATATCAATCTATTCCTTCATTTGCATAGGCTGCTTCTTACCTTACCCTAAATATAAAAGTGAAAGTTACCTGGCCAGCAACCGGTGTGCTGCACGGGCAAGCGTAGGAGCTGCGGCGTCAGCTCGTGGCAATACGTGTGAGTGCAGTAACTCTAACACCGCGTGCACACGCACACCCCTACCCCCAGCTTCCACCCCTAAACGAACACACTCCACCAGCCTCTCCAAACTGCCCTCCCCGTCGCCTGAATCCCTGATCAACAATAATATCGATATGAAATATAAAAAAATGTCATGTGCAATTCACACATGGTAGAATAGAGAGATGATAAAAAACATAAGTGCACATACAAAATTTGAAAGTATAAAAATTTATGTTCAAACTTATAGAGTAAAATGATTACCCTATGTGCAAGGGCGACGTCATTGCTTTAAGCAATCTGCAATCTCTTCCAGGCAAGCCTTGTCGTTTTAAAAACTAGTAAAGACATACAGCTAGTACAAAAATAAAATAAAATTAACATTTATCCGTTGTAGTTAAATAAAGAGAAACTAATACATATACATACACTAATATAAGATATTTATTTAAAAGAAACGTTTTACTATGATGTTGATAAGTAAAGTTATTTAAAAGACTTGATAATAGTCAATTATAGCGTACTCGTATGTCGTATATTATAGGGACATTAGGGTAGTAGTAACCACTTTAAAAATTTTGGCTTCAAGATAATGAGACGAATGTAAAACTGGTGTCCACTATGCCTTGGTTAACACGAGTGGAGGGGGTACGAAGCAGAGCACAAAGAAAACCACGAACGTAACAAACACTGTACAATGAGAAAGCGAGAGAGAGAGAGAGAACACTTTTACCGTACACCACAATATAACATTAAGGAAATACAAAAAGGATCAGTACAATAAGGCGGCCTTATCGCTATCTAGCGATTTCATCCAGACGACCTTTGGGTTAGGGAGATTGCTGATAAGTTAAAGGGGTAGAGCGTGGTGACATATCGCGGTGAAGAAATTTATAAATAATAAATAAAAATACAAACATGTAAGGATGTAAATATATACACATATAAAAAAATATATATCTATAAATATATATACATAAACATACATAGTCGTCCTATTCGGATAGAGACAGGTAATATATCTTTACCTGTCTCTTAAAAATTGTCAAGGATTTAGCTTCTCTTATTGTTCGCGGCAAGTCGTTCCACAAGTTAATTGCACGAACGGCAAAAGAGTGGCCATAAAATTTTGTTGTGTGTGCTATTACACTTAATTTTAAATTTTGGGATGGTCTAATAGATCTCAAATCCGACTGATGATATTCAAACTGTTCTTTTAAGTAAAGGGGTGCCCTAGGATTCAATAGTACACAGTACAGAACAGAAAGTATATTTAGATTCAGGCGAAAACGTATGGGTAACCACTTGAGCTTTTTACGAAAATGTGATACGTGGTAATATTTGCGTACACCGAATAGATACGATTCTGAATCTGCTCAAGTTTATTTAATTGATCCTCGGTCAGATTAGGATATGTTACATCTGCATAACCAAGGATGGAATACAATGCTTCCTATCTCATTTTCTCCCATGTTAAGTCTTATGAATTTATGTGTCTGTCTCTTCTTACTGTCGCGTTTTCGTTTTATAGGCTTTCAAATCACACGTAAAAAAGTTTTTACTTCAAAACAATAGTTGAATATAGACCCTAGTTCATTTGTAGGGAAACGTTAATCTCGCCCGTTCCTTACTACGGTACTGCGCTTGTTTGAGTGAATTAACATGTCACTAGCAGACTAAAACAAAACGTTCTAATAATAGGAATGTAGACGTTGCGTATCAACGATTTTGGATTATTTGTTATAAAAAACAATATTTTTAATCGATTTGCATCTTCAACAATTACAAATAAAAAACAGAAATAGATTTCATTATAATGCTTATCTTGAGAAAGTTTTTACTTGTATTGTGTAGTCTTAGGCACACGTAGTTATTTTATACTTTTATTTATCATACCTTTGCGCCACATCGAGGAAGACGTCTATTGCGGTGTAAGCGAAGTTCCCGAGTTGCGGAAGCAGTGCTGTGAAAAGAGCCAGGAAGAAGTCCGTGATTTCCGTATCCGCAGTACATGTTGGCTCACACAACATACGCAACGCACTCTCAGCTGCGCTGCAAATACCTTCTGCTATCACCTAAACATTACCAATCATACTAATGTTAGTTGTGGTAGGCAATTAGTACCACCACATACTTTTACTTATTAAAATATTATTTTTGACGTGATAACGTCTTAAAATCGATGAACGCTGGCTGCACGCACTTCAAATCCAGACGCATCATTACGTTTCACCTATGCCGAGCGTGAAGCGAGAGCGCGGGACAAGCTATAGAGAGGCGTGATCAGCCTTATATTGGAATTAGGTTTATTACAACAACAATTTTCTATCAATGTTTTCATAATGCTATCACGTAAAATTATCGTTCATTGACAGACTTTACGGAAAACCAATTTTTGGACATCACATTATTAGAAAATAACAAACATGTATCTAATATATGACAACAAAGTAAAAGAGGTGGTATTATCGCTATAGTAGCTGCAGATAATGATTTTTTACGGATTTTTTTAACAATGCGTAATAATTAAGATTGACTTATACTGAAGATGGGCGATTGTACCCGTTGTTGTTTATTTAATCAACTGTTACATTGTATTATATTATATTATATGCTTAGATGGTTTGGGCATGTAGAGAGAATGAATGAAAGGAGACTGACAAAAAGGATTTATGAGTCAAGAGTGAATGCGAAAGTTGGAAGGGGAAGACCGAGGCGAACGTTCCTGGACCAAATCCAGGATATTTTAAATAACGGCCAGGTCAAGAGTACTCTAAGCCGACGAACTTGTATGAAGGGTTTAATGGGATTGAAGGAAGCGAAGAAGATATGCAAGGATCGTGGCAAGTGGAAGGGTGTTGTCTTTGCCTACCCCTATGGGAATGAGGCGTGATGCTATGTATGTTACATTGCAAATTCATAAAATAACTCGAGAAGTAGTTTAATTACCTATCTAGTTCGTCTAATATTTTTATTTTATTTTTTAAAGGTAACAAATAGTTACTGGTATTCTTTTGTTCTACAACTCACCAATCAAATTATCAAAAATAATATTTGATAAAAGAGAAATTGTGTCATTTTATCACAACATATTTATATTATCTTAAGTAGTTTAAACTGATGCTTGAAAATTGTTTTCTTAAATGCATATAGTGCTAGATGAAATATATCTAAACCAGAGTATTATGATATTTCCTACAGGCACGTGACACAAAATAATCGTGCACAATTTCTTTTATTTTCTTAATCTTAATCGCATAAGTTGTGTAAAATGATGACAACATGAACGATAAAAAAATGTCTTCTATAAATGTTTCTACCTTCTTAGCGGCAGTGGGTGCAGCGGCAAATGCGAGCAGCAGCGCAGTGAGAGGGGGAAGCGCTGCGGCCGGTCCAGCGGTGGGCAACGCGGAGGACCACGCGGCTAGCATAGCACGCGCCGCCTCCTGCCCGCCCACGCCCCGCGACAAAGCCAGTGACACCAATGCCTCACGCACCACGCCACCTGTCTGTACCGTAACTTTTGGTGTAAATCTTGTATGCAATCCACATGTGGTAGAAGTGAAACCTTCAAAAAATTTTGACTTCAAGATAATGAGAATGTAAAATTTCGCGAAAAGGATAATTGTAGGTTTTAGTAATGATTTAGTTTTAACTCCCACTATGCCGTGGTAAACACGAGTGGAGGGGGTACGAAGGAGTCCACAAGGAGAACCACGAACATAACAAACACTGTATATCTTTTTCTCCCACGTTAAACCTTATGAATTTATGTGTCTGTCTCTTTTCACTGTCGCTTTTTCGTTTTATCGACTTTCAAATCACAACGATGCTAAAGAAATTTTCGCATCAAATAAAGTCCAACTTTGGCTGAAAATTGTGTAAGGTAGAAGTATGTTATAGTTTACAAAAATTAAAGACACATTTAAAACTGTTTACATACCTTTGGTTCTAAATAATGTAGAGAACGTTGCGCGTGATTGTATAGATCACCTAACATGACCATCAAATCGTTGTTATATTTCACATTCTTCGACAAACTTAGCAACAGATGTGCAGCCGCATGACATAATAATGGTGGCTCCTGAAATATTTAATTGAAATAATGCTCTGAATGGATATTTGCACTCACTGTACACTTTATATATCGGTATTGAATAAGACTGAACCATCACGTTTGCCAATGTAACATAGTTCGAGAGAAGTCTGCTCTCGTTGACAAAGAGAGCGAGAGAATTATATCAACTGTGTCACTGATATATTTCATTCATTATATATATTATAAATGTCATTATTTTATGAATAGAGAACAAAAACAATTGGTGGATCTCATATCATTACCCTTGGCATGATGAAGTAATTAGTCTGTAGTGTGGTCTTAAACACAAACTAGCCTTAAGGGCATAGCAACGCTAACAAACAAATGGATATTCAAATAGAGTTTGAGATAAAAATGTAAGTGTTACCGGCACGTCATGTGGCACCAGGAACGGTATTGCAGAACTGAAAAGACTCTCCATTGTATGCAGCGGGACGTTACACTCGTTCGCATAACAACACCACGCACCCATACACGCGAACATCTCTGCATGTCTATAAATAAATATGTTTGCGTATATAAAATCTGCCTCATTGGTCTAGTTGTTAGCATGTTCGACTACAGACATGAGGTCCTGGGTTCGAGTCCCGGGTCGGGCCAATTCAAAAATCAATATTGAGTTTTCTATTAAGATTTTCTCAATATTTGCCCGAAGTTGGGAAGTTGGCGGTCTGATCCACCCCCGTGCCTCGGAGAGCACGTTAAGCCGTCGGTCCTGCGCCTGATCTCACTCCGGTCGTATCAGGTTCCCGTCACATCGGACTATGAGAGTGAAGGAATAGAGAGTGCACTTGTTGTGTACTATGCCTGCTAATCCGCAGTGGAGCAGCGTGGTGGGTCTATGCTCTAAAAATCCTCGCTCCTTGGACTGAAGAGGCCTGTGCCCAGCAGTGGGACGTTAATGAGCTGCTACTTACTTACTTACTTACTTACTTACTTACTTACTATATAAAATCATTCTTCTATATACCTATTGCTTTTATCTCGTAAAAATATGCAACTTTTGAGACCTTTTGTACGCGTCACATCATTTACCCTTAGATATACAAAGGCCTTATTATATATATTACCCGTTCAGAGAAATCGCGAGGTTCGAATCCTGAGCAATCCTTAAGTTTAGATTTATAAAACTGAAAGTTACGTGCTTGATTATTCTTTTCAATGCGGCGATTTTCACTGAAAGAAAATATCATGAGAAAATCCACATACCCCGGGAGTTATTCAAGGGTATGTGTAGCCTACCAACACGCAGTGGCGCAGCGTGGTGGGTCTACTTTATAATCTTTGATGCTAGAGTGGTAACTAACGGGACGGGAGCTGCAGGCCAAGCTCAGTCAAAGGGGCCGTTCAAATATTACGTAAGCAGATCTTTTACAATTACTTACCGTCACATCCCTCTTGTCAGCAAAAGTAAGCAAAGCTCTTATCTTATAATTAAAATTTTTAAAAATCGGGATAGAAATTACATTTTACTGATACAGTATTCAACATAGAGTTAGGGACAAAAATATTATAACATTACGAATACAACAAAGTTTGTTATAAATTATAATTATAAAATTTTTGTAAAAAATTAAATAACTATGATGGCGTAATCATCTCCCCTACTCACTCACTCACTGTCATCCAAAACAAAGACCCCCCCACCTCCACCCCCATAGTGCTTACGTAATACTTGAACGACCCCAAATTAGAAAATGCAATTTGCTAAATTTGCCCTTCCGGAAATAGAACCCGGGCCCTCTGGTAGCAAAGTGAGTACTCGCAGCAATGCGCTTGCGGGGCAATAAATATGTTAGTTACAAAAAAATAAATAAGCAACTCACAGGATGACATGTGCGCGAGCGAGTGCCGGCGATGGATGCGAGCGATGCGGGCGAGTCAACGCGGCACCCGCCAGCGCACCTGCGCATCTGTCAACTAAGCCCGCACCCGCCGCGCACCCGCGACCCGCACCCATGTTGCCACTGCCACTGTGCTCAGAATCTACGAAATATTCACCTCGCTATTATGTTGATCATGTTAGTAAATATCGTGGCCGTCTTAAGTGGTTGCCCATTAGACTAAGGCGTAGCTATCACGTCCTCAAACTTCTTTTTTCTTTTCTATACCTTCCTCATACTGCTTACTATCTTTAGAATCGATTTACCTTCCAGGAATTCCACTCAAATGACATACCCCTCACCCTTAGCTGCCATTCCGATAATAAACTCCTTCCCCTTAGCCATACAAAATATTATTGGAACTCCTACGCTATCAAAGCAGTCGAGCTATCGAACGCATTTCCCTATAATTTTCCTATAACGACGTTCGGAATCATTGGCTGTTTTCAAAAGTCGCCTAAAAGAACATTACTTATCAACGCAGTAATACGTTTGTATACATGTATTTAACATACGTGTATGTATGTGTATAATTAGTATTGCATAGTATTTATGCATATGTTTACCTCTTTTTCCTTATATACTGAAAATAAATATACATTTTAGTTTATTTTATTTATGCACTCACCTTATATTTAATTACTATTTTGAATTTCGACAAGTGATGCGTGGCAAAAATGGCTTAAAGCAATAAGGACGCCCTTGCGCATAGGTTAATATTTTGATTTTCTATGTGTTAGCATAAGTTTGTGTATTTATAATTTTAGGTGTAATGAAGTATTTCTATCGATCTACTTTACAGCACACAAAAAACATTAAGAAAAACCGAAATTACATAAAAACTTAAATAACAATCTATTAACAGACGTTTGGACAAAAGAAAATAAGAAAAAGAGTCAGTGATAAAAAACAGGAGCCGCGACAATAAAAGGATGAACATTACATAAAATATAAGAAAGAGATTTAGACTGGGTTATCTAGTGGTAAAGAGTTCCATAGTCTTATTAATTTGAAAGAATTGCTGTAGTATGTAGTGCTACTTACCGAAGCTCAAAATGGCGTTAAGTATCGGAGCAGAGAATAGAATATCGCCCTTTTAAATAATTAAGAGCAAGAAGATGGAAAAGATATAAAGATCTAGGCGATGTCTTATCGGAAGCCACTTACGTTGACTGCGGCATTTAAATATGTGGTTGTAAAAGAAAACATATAGCATTTTTCCTGAGATTTTAAAAAGATCCGCTCGTGGCAGCATCGGCGAGGGCGTTTATTTTTTTCAGATTCTCTATTGACTGTGATTATTGTTTGCCGGTAGGTTTCGGACTACATAAGTAAATTCTTTAGTTTCAAAGTTCTAAAAATATGAAATCGAGAGCACCTGCTTGTAAGTAGATAAAAAGGGGAAACTATACCAGCCAATAGAGCAGGAGCAAGACGTCCTAGTACTCGGGTCAGTGTGGCCAAGTCTAATAATGCAGCAAGAAGACGTTCAGCTTCACCAACTGAACCGCCTCTTCCAGAGGCACGGGCATGCACACCCGCTAAACATTGCCACCGCTCCATCTGCAGAATTTATTTTTTAAAATGTAAAGATCCTATTAAGATCCCTAGTAATGGAATTTTAAAAATTCTTTTGTCTGTTTAACCTTTCCGGTCCTAAGTATTAAAAAAAATACATTTGATCCGAACAGGGATACGATATGACCCCTGTTCACCATGTTAATTTATCAATAATTACCAAGATAGAAATAAAAGTTAAAACAAATCCAAACCCAGACAAGGCACACCTCAGCTTGAGATTCCCCTTATAGGTCGAAACTTACAATTAGACCTACTAGAGGATTATTTAATCACTCACCACGGCATTAAATACATCCAAAGCCGCCAAATCGGCCACGCGTGCAATACACTCTATACAGTGTTTGAGGAATTTTTGCCACTCAGTTTCTCCCTAGAATCAAAATGATAACTGTACAAATTAAACACATCATTAAATATTCTGATAAACACAAAAACTATTGAAGAGATTTTTATAGGGTTTTCACCAATAGATAGAGTGATTCTTAAAAAAGGTTTAGGGATATAATTTGTTAAGATTTTGTGTAGATGTATAATAGTAGAATCCCTTATAGATATAATAAAACAATGCACAGTGGGATATTCCTATTACATAGTTGCACGAAAAAATCAGTAACTTTTAAGGATTATATATCACATATTTATTTTCCAAGAAAATAATCAAGTATGATGCGATAATTAGATATTTATAAGTAATCCTTATAAAGTTAAGTACATTAAATATCTTAAGGATTTAAAGCACACTATTTTAATCTATTACATCATAAAATTGAAATGTATCTTTTAAAGTTATAACACGAACAGTAATAAACGCGAGTGAAAAAAATGCAGGGTCTCACTTGATCAACTAATTATCAAAATTGTGTATAAATAAATATATAACTTTGTTTTTGTGTTTATAATATCTACATAACGATTTATATTAAACTATTTCTAGTAGTTTAGACCTTCGACACAACAAGGTGAGCGAATCTGACAGGCAAAACACGTGGGTATAGCATGATTTACTACTCGTATAAAGCCAGGGAAGGTAGATAGTTCATATACTTAATAGTTGAGCTGCTTACATCATCATCAAAAATTTCATTATCAAGATGCTGTAGTTGAGCTTTGTTGTGTTGAAATTGTATTTTGTTTAGCACGCCGTTAACAAGTGCCTGAAGAGCTTCCCAATACCTATAATAAAATAAGACAAACCAAATGTTGTGTATATTCGATAAAACTTTAAAGTTTTGATGAAGATTTTTGTTATATGAATACAAGAAAGCTCAAAATTATTTTACTATACTTAAGTATGCAACCTATAAAAAAGATGTCTCTGAGTAAATTTAAATCTGTCATTAAAAGAAAGCTAATAGAGAAATCATTCTATAATTTGAAGGAATACTTGGAAGACAAAAAAGCGTGGTATGAATGAATTGCTCATTTATAAAAATAAATTAAAAATATATACTTCTGGACACATCTATTGGCCCACCTTGCATTTTCAGCTTCGTTTGGTCCTAGCTAAAATTTTATATTAGGTCGAGCAAAAAGTTTTTATGCAGTTTTGAACCTGGCACATTCATAATTTCATTCAATAGTCTTTTTTTGAATTTCGAACACAGAATTTAAAGAAACAAAAGACAATTTGGAGCCTGTTCGTTGTTAACAAACAATCGAATACTAAAAAAAACTTGATTTTATTGGTTTACTCGGATTTAATTCTTGAAAGTGTGATTTTTCTCATTGGTTTTGCAACAAACATTACTTATTCTTACCATTAAGGTAAGGTTCTATCAATAATCAATGGATACTTCGCCTGAAGTCGCCGCCCAAGCTGTGGCACTTATCCAGGCGGGACACAGCCAACGAAATGTGAGTGTTCAACTTAATTTAAGTCGATCTGCGGTCCGAAATGTTTATTCGCGGTACCTAGAGACTGGCGGCTTTGTTCGTCGCCAAGGAAGGCCACGATCTCGGGTCACAACTGAAAGGCAGGATCGATTCATCGTGACGACCAGCTTGAGAAATCGTCACCTTACCTCCATTGAGATACAAAACCAACTTCGCGACTTCCACGGAGTATCTGTGAGCGCTCGAACAGTTCGGAGAAGGTTAAAAGAACGCGATATGGTACCACACAAGCCAGCTAATGGCCCCAAACTAACGCGAGCCCATCGAACAGCGCGCCTTCATTTCGCGCGCACTCATTTAAATTGGACTCAGCAGCATTGGAGCCGTGTACTCTTTTCTGATGAGTCTAAAATTGTGTTACATGGCAATGATGGAAGGAAGAAGGTCTACCGACGTAAGGGGGAGCGTTTTGCACAATGCTGCTTTGAAGAGAGGGTTGCTTATGGCGGTGGCTCATGGACTGTCTGGGGCGGTATATCCGCGAGCGGTAAAACTCAACTTGAGATTGTTACGGGACCACGGCTGCCAACATTAAATGCTGAAAGGTACATTCGTGAGTGCTTAGAACCTCACGTGATGCCATACGCGGACTATGTGGGCCCAAATTTCCTTTTTATGCATGATAATGCAAGAGCCCATACGGCCGGCATCGTCAGGGAATATCTTCGGGGTGTGAACATCACAGTTATGGACTGGCCAGCCAGAAGCCCAGACATGAACCCCATTGAGCACATGTGGGACGAGCTAAAAAGACTTGTTAGGGCTCGTCAGCCAGTTGCCCAGACGATGCAGGAGTTGAAAACTGCCATAGAAGAGGAATGGGAGATGATCCCCCAAAATTTCATAGAGCGGTTGATAAACTCTATGCCTAATCGTATGAGAGCTGTGGTAGAAGCCTATGGAGGCAACACGCGTTATTAAATTAAACCTTTATTAAATTGAACATGTTTTTTATTCAATAATCAAGTGCCTTCATCAAGGCGCATACCCGACTTGTTAGGCGTAGCTCCATGTCGTGTGGTATTCTGAATTCAAATTTAAAACATTACGATCGAAAAAGATGGTAAAAAGTACCAGGTTTAAAACTGCATCAATAGTTTTTGTTCAATCTAGCAATAATATTTCGGTAGGGGCCATCGAAACCTAAACTCTAATGTGGGCCAATAGATGTGTCCAGAAGAGTATATTGTAATGATGATGACATAAAAAAACGTACACACGACCGAGTTTGTTGTGAGCGCTTCTCAGATCAGAGCGCGAAGGAACCCTCGTAACTTTATATTGTAAATCGTTCTTTTATGTTATCATCAGTCATACATTTAAATATTATATAAAAAACGATATTTGACTATTCAAAAGTGCTGTAATAAACCTACTTGATTAAAAATATTTTGAATGAATTAAATAGAATCTAATATGTCTATACAAATAACGCTTTGTATTTCTTTAAACCTATACATATAAACAGTATTATTTTCATGCTCCATTTAATTTTCAAAAGTTCCCTCTAATATTACAATTAACAAACATTCATTTTAGATTGCCATTACTTATTGTTAGGTGACACCTTATTCAAGCAACCACATATACGAAGTCCAAATAACTAGCCAATATAAAAAATCGGGATCCAATGGGATTTACTTGGTTACACAAAAAATACTAGATTAAATTTTCTGATAACTGTGATGCATCAAACTTTCAAGATCCCTTATATTTTCTCACATCATTCGTTATCCTTTAAATTTTTTAGCCGATTTTCCGCTGACTCCAACGTATTAATGATCAATTTGCATTTTAGACATTTTAACCTTTTTGTAATAATAACTTTATCAAGCCTATATCGGCCTATGATTATCAAAATAAAGATTGAAAATAAGTGCCTTTTTGACTAAATAACCGCTTCGGGATCTAATTCGAAAAATATTGATCCTAGGGAAAAATTGATAAGAACATAAATTGTAGGAAGTTTAATCTGGAACAACTTTGGTTATTACCATTTTACGTGTAAACTTGTAAAACTGACAGTTAAGCTGTTGACGACTAACCCCCTCTCGCCCGTCTCCGCCGATTGACGTTGAACAATTGCTCGCAATTGCTTTTCGTCAATCGACTCGCCATATAAGCCCTTATTTTGAGTTAATTCGTCTTGGCTATTGTACGTAAAGCAGTGGACATAGTCGAGGTCAATAGTGCAAGGCATGCTCAAGAAACAAAACAACGAATTTCTTAAAATCGCTCACGCGTAAGATGCCGAAGAGTTGTTTGAAATTATTTTTTATTGGCTAATGGGTTATTGTTGATTGTTTAATAAAAATAAAGTAAACCAACCAAAGATAAGTAAGATCGACTTTTTATGAAATGTAATATTAAATCGAATAATGATATGTACATGACGCCAACGCTATCCTCAGTTTAAATTGTCACTCTTTAAATATGATTTCGTACATTGTCACTTACTTTGAAGTGTCTTCAGGCTTTAGAACGTCCATAAATTGTATCCATATATCTAAGCAACTTACAAATGTAGAGCATGTGGGCACCTGAAAAAAAATTATCTACATTTACAAGTAAAATTATATATGTTAATCACTATCGATAGAGATTAACTTTCTATGTACCGCTGCAAAAATATAAATAAAAATTGTTAGTATCTTATTAAAAAACATAGCAAATAGCTAAAAACTGTTATCAATGTTAAAATTTTTGCTATCTAATTTTATATCTAAATTATATAATAGTTTCATTTTTGTTTTATATAAGGTCGTAGTATTTATATAAATCCAAACTGGGCCAAGTTTTGATATATTATTATTATAAAGTAGTGCGGCCCGGTACGTGATTCGCTACGTTTAAAATTAAATAATAAAAATAAATTATTGAAACATCAACTTCCACAAAAAAATATTTTATTACTTGCTCACTATTTCAAAATTAATCCAAAACCACCAACACAATCCCCATCTGAATCCCCGCCATTTATTGGATTCATTTGTTACTAAACATGTAATAATGAGAAACCGCTCAACCAATTTTGTACAAACTTCACATTAACCATCTACTAAATAGTCCGAACAAAGCCTAAACATTTATTTCCGTTCCCGTTCCCGTTCCGAGCCCGTTCTTGAGTTATTTTTTTTAAACTACTAATTATTTGTTAGTTGAACAATAGAAAAAATTATAATTATAATGAAAAATGTAAGACCAACACTAAAAAGGGAGCAACAACATAAATATTGATATTAATACAAAAAATATTGATTTTATTTTCTCAAGCAAATCGTTTACACCTTAACGTTCATACGTAAAAAATGGGGAACACTCACCTGGAATGTGTACTGGAATAAATATGACAAGAAGTCTATAGCATCAAACTCAGGCTCCGCCTCAAGCCTCTTAAAATGCAGGGAGACAAATAGCTTTAAAAATTCGGCCAGCTTATTCAAATAACTGAAAAAACATATCCAAAGGGTAAATACCGATAATTATACCAGTTATAGTGACTAAGATAATATCGATCTAACGATGTCATATTCAGTAAAATGATTACTTATATAATAAGAAATGCGGAAAAACATAATTATTAGGCAACAAAATGTCATGAATTCAAAAACCAGGCTGGGCATAACGCTGCTCTCTATAAAGAACGTCGGATCTGCAAAAACCGAACTTTTCAAGACAGCGGTTTAATGTCTGTTTCATTGTTAGGTAAGCTATCAGGTAAGATTTTACGTTTTACATGATTTAGACAGAATTTAAAGTTTTTGTCAATTAAAATTTCAAGCTTTTTTTCTAAACAGTTACATTTTTTAAAACTAACTATCATAATAGGGGCCAAAGATATGATTCCTGGGCATACAATTACAGATTCCACAAGCAATTCTCAACTTCCCTTTACATACGTTCAAACTATATATGAAGAGCAATCTTACACATAATATATATTATACAGTTAATGAATATCAAAAATGTTGAAGAAATGCTTGGATTTCAATTCCATATATAAGTTCAACCACTTTAAATAAAATATCATTACTGTAAAGTTCATAATAAAAAAGTAGCCACCGAGTTCTTTTCCGGTACCTTCTCAAAAAAATCAACCTTCGAACCAGTGATAGATTAGTCACCAACAGACATTCTTGTTGATGTAAGAGCACTTGTTTAATAAAGAATATCTTGATTTTGACGAAAATGTGCATACGGCAGGATCGTTTGTAATTTAATAAAGCAAATACATTGACATTCTACACAAAGCTAGTGACGTTGACACAATTTTTTATACTACGCTGCGACATTTTACATACTGTAGATTAATCAAAATATAAACGATTACTTAGCATATTGGCATGTCCACGCCCTCTTACTATTGGTGCTAATTTGTATATAATTGATTATTATATACAAATTAGCATACTTTATAAAAATCAATTGTTAGAGCCCTAAATAGCATGTAGTTTCTTTTACTATCGCATATATATTGTATTTGTTGATAGATTAGATTGCATACGATGCTTACCTTTAAGTAGCTTTGCATTTAGGATAAGTACTTTCTATAATATTCTCTGTATAAAAATGTATTCAATGTAAAGGCTGTTCGTGAACCAAAAATAAATGAAAAAAAATTAAAAGTGCACATGACATAAGTGAAACTTCTTTGGTAAACTAATTTTTAAGTCTTGATTATATATACAAATTTAAAAGATATGTTAGGAATTTAATTGTCATTAAGATATTAAAAGCGTCGAAAATTAATACAAATAATTTATTCAAAACTCAAATGACGAATTGTAAATAAAAATGCCACATGTTTTTTTGTCAGTATTAGAAAAATTATTAAAATTTGTTTTTGAATTTTAAATTTTAATAATAGAATTTATACCATTTAAGAGAATTTATTTTATATTTTCTGAGAAAAAGTGTATTAAATGAAGAGCGATAAATTAAAATGCATAAAATACGCAAGACATCTCCGTGACGCTAATCACGCGTTTCACCTGTAAAAAGTTTCACTTCAATAATTATAAAAAGGTATCTGAGTGAATATTTTACTCTAATTCGAATAATATTGTAATTGAGATATCTTTGATTTTAATTAAGTGGATTTTACAGCAACACTCACTCGATGTGTGCACGGTGCATGTGATGTGAATGCTGCGTAAGGTGTCTCAGTAGACGGAGAGAACAATGATGTAGACGCAATGCGGTCGCAGCTGAAGACGGCGGCGCATATCGCCGGTACAACAACTCACACACACCTCCCAACCCAGCTAACGCAGCTTCCACACTCTATGTATATAAACAGAAATAAAGGTAAGTAGCAACTGCATAGCATCTGTCATAAAGCTTTAATTATGATAGGTGAGAGAAAAGAACAAAAGTATGAGTCAATTAATTTTTTTGTTTTTGTATCATCCCTTTTTATTATATAAGGTATGCAAGGGAGCTTGATTTAAGTACAGTACGAAGAGCGGCCAAAAAGCTATATATATGCTTTACATAGGACCTAAAGAATTTTGTTTTTTCAAATTTTTAACCTATTTACGCCCCACTGTCGGGCAAAGGCTATGTAAAGTAAACCCTCACTTTAAGTGGGACATAGAAAAATAGTAAAATATAATTTCCTGATTTTATCCCATTACGAATTGAAGAATCTTACCCAGGACTAATAGTAAAAAACAACAATAGTAAGAATGTAAGTAGCAGGTATTAATATTCCTGGGCCTGTGCCCAGCAGCAGGATATTAAGGCCTTTTAAGACCCACATCTATCATATAATTGCTTTCAGGGTGTGTTTTCCTCTCCACATTTTCTTTCACTGAATATCACAATGTAGAATTTTATACAACCAATAGTCATATTAGTTTTACAAAAAGAACTTAGTTGTGCCTGCGCAAGATTCGAACTAGCGATAACAAGAATCCATATATAGATACATTAAGTCATTTGAGTTCTTAGGTATATCACCAATGTCAATAAAAAAAATAATTTATAGAAAATTTTTCGCCCCTAAATATTAAAAGCATAAAAACTCATTCAAGTAAACTTTTCACTGTATATGTGCATACCTGAGACTGTGTAGCGACACTGCCCCAATAGAAAACTGTTGTAACAAGAGACGGTGGTACATGTGAAGAAAGAGGCAACCATAAAAATAAATGCTGGAGTGTTGTGAGGCATTTCACAACTATTTCCATGTTGAGTGCCCTGAAAATTTGTTTATTATAAATATATTAAGAAAAAAAAGGATATCCAACTGAGTTATTTGTGGTTTCACAGGGAACTGAATGCAAGGGAACCTCTGGTAATTTTATTTTTTAAAATATAATAACTCATACATAGCAAATAATATGATAAAAGAATGCAATTAATGATTCAAAGGATTTGTAAAGACATAGAAATAAAAAAGAATGTTTTTATTTAATCCAAATTTCAAAATATATGATTTATACAAATTAAATTCTACAAGCTTAAGCTTATGTCTTTTTTTTTTCCCATTCCCTTTCAACAAGTCAAATAATCAAACATTTTGTTGTAGACTTGTCTCGCAGCCCTGAGTTCTGGAATTCAGTCATATTAAACAAAGTAAAAACACACTACCTTTGATAATAAAGTAATCCTGCCATAATGCCAAAGAGGATGTTGCATCTGTAAAAGATTTTAGTCTATACTTACTTATCCACTGAATGCACATCATGCGCATTAGCTAGCAAATCAGGCAGGGCAGATGTTTGTGGCAATCCACTTGTGGGTGAGGGGGGAGGATTTGACTGGCCCTCTTTTTGAGCGTATCTGTCCAGTATGGCTGGAATAAAAAGTTGGACATTTTACTCTATACATGGTGTGGAAACATTCTTGTGGCTTTTAAAATTATGTCTAAAAATTGATTAGCTGATTAACAGAAGCTATGTTGAACATTGTGTAATTGTGATGTCCATTAGTAAATTTTTGGGTTACAACTGACACCTGATGCACAGGTTTCCCTAGTTCAGTTCAATTTTGATACATCTAGCTAATTATCAGATAGATAGGTAAAGAGATTTTATATAATATACCACAAGACAAGGTATATCTTCCATAGGGTTATGGAGACAGAAACGTCAGTGATGTCATCCATTTCTCCAATTTTAATTAATTATTCTGCTATACATACCAACTGTAATTAACTATACAGCCAACAAGTTGGTTAGTCTTTCAAGGTTTAATTATATAATTAAAACATTTAATCATACGTATCATTTTATTTTCCATAATCTCATAAATAATTCTATCAACAGGACTTTTATTGTATTAATAAAATAAGCTACTTGATAACCGGAAGAGGATAGGCAAATGATTAATAATGAAATTAATGGCCCCTATGTATAAACTCACATTTGAGATATTATGATGGTTCAGTAATTTCTATCACTATATAATCACAATTATCATTACTTAAACGTTTCATTAGTACAACAGGTGGTCAATTAATGAATAATTTCTCTTTGAAAGCCAGTAAAACAAAATCAGGATTTTATACTTGATTCATTCTATGTAAGAGCCTTCAATATGAAAGGAGGCTTACCACTAAGTGCAGAAAGCATTTGAGGCATCCCTTTTAACATAAGACTTTCAAGTTGATTCTTTCGTGCAGATAGCATCATAACACCAGTATCACGAGCAGCACCCAATTCTTCACTTGCAGCTTGAGCTAATACTAATCCAACTATACACTGATGCCCTTCACATTTCAGTAACTATAAAAATAAAATAATAAGTAATCAATATATTCTTTATCATCTGTTTCTATTAGACCAAACTTGCATTACATATATCTTGTTCAATTGTTTGAAAATATTTTTCAATTACTTAACCTGTTAACAGGGGACAACCTCTATCAATTATGCCACATATATGCATACAATTTTTAATGTAGAAGTATTATTTGGAGCAGTAATTTATTGTTATCCAATTTTTTTAAGTAATGAACTTCATATTATCTGACTTATATCACACTCAATGTTCGACATCTCATGTCTAGTCAATGCTCAACATACTTATGTTTGACACACACACACACACACATATATATATATTTTTACCACTAGTTTACATAGGCTTAACAAACTATTAGCGACTCAAAACCTATGCCCCTATAGTGAAATACATATTTTTATATATATAATACTTCTGTATGTATGTATGTATGTCACTGAACACTCCCTAAATGGTGTGAGTGATTTTGATGAAGTTTTCATTATTCAAAAATTGGTTAGACTGACAACTAAAACCAATAAATGAATAAATAACAGGTTTTCCCATCTACCTATGAATTTGTAAAGTGAACTAATGATCTACATAAATTTTTACATATTTATGTAAGATATCTATGGGGTCAAACAATATCATAAATTTTTACCTCAACAATACTACTAAAAAAGTCAGGATACAAATGTGGCCAATCATAGCGGGCAATGAAGACCAAAAGTGCAGCAAGTTTATTTCTAATAAAATATAACATTGTCTCATGCTTTGTCATAAGCTCATTAACTAAGTACAGTCTGATTTCTGTTTTCTCATTATCTGACAAAATTAACCATTGCCTGTTTATAATTTTCTGAAAAACAAAAAGTAATGCACAGTGTAATTAAAACTTTTGCTCTTGGAAAGCATCAGCCTTAAATAATATTTAACTTCAATAATATGGTTAAAAAATACTTATCTTAGCTTAAATCTGAAATAATAATTTTAGATTTTATATGATGTTTTATAAATAGGTCAGCCATTTTAGCATACTTAGCAGAAATCCCTGGCAAAGGGAAAATTAAGGTATATCTTTTCCTACAGCAGTTTCTCAGCAAAATTATTTCTATATTCTCCTCAACTTCTATATATATTAAGTGAAGAATTATGTATGACCATTATTTAAAATTTATACATATTTATTCTAAATGAAACCTACCTCTAGTGTAGTAAGTATGAACATAAGAACATACTGATTTTGTGACTTTTGTAGAAATAGTAAACAATGTTTCCACGATTCTCGATTATTTGAAAAATTTTCGAGCATATTTTCAATTTCTCTTTTCCTGAAATTATTAGTAGTCGGCGCAAAAAACTCCGTCATTAACATTTCTAACGAGGCCAATGCCTCGTTAATCTCAAAATCAGACTGAAAATATAAAATAACAACATAAATAAGTGTAACTTTTTTTAATAAATTCATGATCAACAATATAATTTAAATAAAATACAAAACAGACCATGTTAGAAAAATCCAATACTCCAAAATTTTACATAATCAGTTAAAGCCGCAGTTAATTAACAAAGCATTGATCAATTTAAATTTACTGAGGCTTTTTAGAACTAGGTATTTCAATAGTTTCTTCTGTTTCATGGAATTAAAAACGCTTTTGACTTAGCCATGTTATTGGCATTTGACATCTTCAAATGTCAACTATCAGTGTACTGTCAATTTTGATAGCTTAGCAATGCTGCCAATAATATTAAAAATAAGGCACAAATTTTTTTGGGGACAATTATTCTATATTGTCTTCCAGAGGAAGACTTATCCGATAATTCAAAAAACCACTGACGTAACGTATGATTGGTTTTTTGTTATTGAACCCTTGAAAATAAAAAAATATAAAATAATTTAGCCTTCTTCTATAAATGATATCAAAAGGTAAACAGAAGCCCATTAACGTCCCACAGCTGGGCACACACCTCCTAAGTCATATGAGAGAGGGTTTTTAAAGTATAGACCCAACATGCTGCTCTATTACGGATTGTCAGGCATAGTACACAAGGGCACTCTCTATTCCTTCACTCTCAAAGTCCGAAGTGACGGGAATTCGACACGACCGGAGAGAGATCAGGTGCAGGACCGACGGCTTAACATGCTCTTGGTTGGAACACACCACCAACTTCCCAACATCTTGCAAATATCGAGAAAATCTTAATAAAAAAGTCAATATTGATTTTTGAATTGGCTCGACCCGGGACTCAAACCCAGGACCTCATGTCTGTAGTCGAACATGCTAACCACTAGACCAATGAGGATACATAGGTTTTTATGCCAAAATGATTTCCAGGTATCTTTTGACTCATCACGATATCTCTGGAACCATAAGACGTAGAGATTTGAAATTTGGTAGGAATATTCCTTTTGCTGAGTATAAAAACATTCCACGCAGACGAAGTTGCGGGTTTAGCAGTATAGGTTACTACTATAAATCTAATGGCAACGTATTAAATAGCGATAGCCGCAGCCATACATTAAACCTATATACTGGTAAACCGGGCCATTCTAACACATTGAAATCGATTGTACAAATACATTACAATT
Organism: Elymnias hypermnestra; assembly: GCA_015832385.1. Classification (NCBI taxonomy): domain Eukaryota; kingdom Metazoa; phylum Arthropoda; class Insecta; order Lepidoptera; family Nymphalidae; genus Elymnias; species Elymnias hypermnestra. The sequence goes on from JACTOM010000023.1 coordinate 1,067,476, forward strand.
TTTCTCAATTTCTTATATGCAAATCACCATACGTACAATAACTAATAAAACTGTTTCACGATATTATGGACAGTGATTATAATTTTTTTTAATTCAACAAAACCTAACCGAATTAAAATAATTCATTTTCCTTTCCTTGTAACGCTATGCTTAAAACTATGAAATTAATCATATATATATTATAACCTTCACACTTGTCTTTAAATATTCAGACTATATAAACAATTAAAGCTATATTCAGACTATATAACAAATTTAAGCTCATTATCATCCTCTAATCAATGTCATGATTGTGCTATTTATAAATGTAATCGACACTTATACTTAATTGACGAATATTATAATACTATTGTGTCTGTACTGCAAAACGGTGCCAAAGCTAGTGTAATATCGCATAGTGGTGCACGGAAGCAATCTAAGAAAATTATTGGTTGGAATTACCATATCAAAGATTGTTATCTAAAAGCTAAATTATATTATAACTGGTGGTGCTGTAATGGAAAGCCTAGCTCAGGTGAACTATATGAACTCATGGTAAGCTCTCGTAAAATTTTTAAAAATAAACTGAAATGGTGTCAAAATAACGNTATAAAATAAACAGAGAAGTATATTCACTTTACTGTTATTAGTAAAGGAAGTGTTTACTCATGGATATAGACAACAATCAAACACATGAGGTCCAATCACTTTCAACTGAAGAAGCGCCAAATGGAACAAACACGGAGCAGGATATTAATACAAATCTGCCGGCTATAATAAATGGAAATGTGGATACCGTTGTTCAGCCTTCTGTCTCAAAGGATGTTCAAAAGCCTTCTCCAAAAAAACCTAAGAAAAGAAAACCCAAAACACCCCGTGATGTTACCGCGCCCAGACAACCTCTGACTGGTAAAACTACTAATAGTAGATCAGATCGAAAATGTTCTTTATTAATTGTATTTGAGATTTTTGTCTATATGATGAGTCTAAAAAGTTTGCACTACATGGACTACGAAATTATTTGAATTTTTTATAACACTTGTTCAATATTCTCAAAAGAAGTTTATATTTTTAAATATCTCTTATAGGATATGTACGCTTCCTTAACGAAAGGCGTGATCAGCTTCGTGCTGAACAACCAGAACTTGGCTTTGCAGAATTAACAAGGCAATTGGCTAGTGAATGGAGTAAACTACCCACTGAAGAGAAACAACAGTATCTAAATGCAGCTGATCAAGATAAAGAACGGTAGATTCTCCTTTTTTTAAATATTTTATTTATATTTAGGACTTGAGCAAATTTTTATTTAAGATAACATTCTTTAAGCAATCATAATGTATATATTTGATACAGGTAACATAAAACTTAAATTGATTTATTGTTGATATGGAATTTAGTTCAGCCAGAATAATTTATACAGCCACCAGCATATTTATTTAAATTAATTCTTGATCTCTCAGATAGCTAGACTAATTTTTATATTCAATGTCTCACTATACAGTGACTTTCATTTACTTTTGTTTAGATATATAAAAGAATGGGCTGAATATAAGAAAACAGATGCATATAAGGAATTCAGAAAGCAGCAGATGGAACAAAAAGATGCAAATTCTAAGAAAATTAAATTGAATACAAGTAGTAATGCTACCCAAGATGCAGGTAAATTCAAACTATTACAATAAATATACATTATAGGTCTTAAAACAATCAGTACATTATAGAACCTTAAAGTGTAGGTAAATGACCAGAAGACCACCATTTTAACCCTTCGTAACATCGTGTTGCAGTTCTGTAACAGTGATATATAGCTTACAGTATCTTATATAAACATTTTACTTAATTTTAAATCAATGTATCCGTTTCGTCACACATAGCTGTACTTAATTTTAGTGCGATATATTGGTGCTGCGTGTTCTTCGAGTCACTTTAAAACGAATGTCTCACAGTGTTTTCTGGTACAGGATAATAAGCAACGTGTACTAAATTTGCAAAGGTCAAAATATGTTTCTACTCTTTACCTAGTACATATTTTTGTGAAAACATATAGGTAAGTTGTTTGTTTTGAATTGTATTTACTTGTTTATTTGAAATATGTTTGTACCATTACTGTTACATTGAGTTATATTGAGTTGTTCAATCACTACTTTATTCAACAATAAAATATTTTTAATTTTTACTTACCAAGATTGAGTTAATTTACCAAGAGTGACCAAACACTGGCACCATTGGTAAAAGATACCATGCCAGTAAATAAATTTGAGAAGATTAGGCAATATATTCACTTTAGTGACAACACCAAAACTGTACCTCGTGACCAACCTAATGTCGATAAACTCTTTAAGATTAGACCCTTAGTAAATAAATTAAAGAGACATGCAATAACTTACCTATAGAATAATATCTATGTGTCGATAAGCAGACATGTTCTACAAAAGCCAAAAATTATTTAAAAAGATACAATTCTAAAATTCTAAGAAATGAGGACATAGAATACACGGTCTAAATGGTGTTAGTGGATTCGCTTATGACTTTGAGGTGGATACTGGAAAGGAGAATATTTTGAAAGTTGGGGAGCCAGACCTAGGTGCTGTATCCAACATTGTTTTAAGACTCTCATGCATCATTTCTAGAAATCAAAATTATCGAATATACCTTGATAATCACTTTACGTTTTTATTGTTTTTGCAATATTTGGCGAAAAATGGCATCCTTAGTCTTGGAACTATTCGCAGAAATAAAATATATGGCAATAAGCTTCCAAATGAAAAGGAATTATCAAAAAAAGAACGCGGATTCTCTCTTGAATATGTTGCCAATGTTGTAGGGACAGAAATATCAATTGTTGCTTAGAAAGATAACAAAATTGTTACCCGTGTATCCAGTTTCGTCGGCGAACATCCGAAATCGCTGATATGATAAATCATCAAAAAACATAACTGTTACACAACCCAAAATTGTGGCTGAATACAAACACCACATGACTAAGGTTGATTTGATAGATAGCATTATGGCAAGATACAAGGTATTATTAAAAAGTAAATGATGGGAAGTATAGAAGTTTTACCACTACTTGGATCTTGCAATAACCAATGCCTGGCTTTTGTGTAGGAGAACGACAAAAGAACAAAACGCAGAAGATAAAGAACTGGCATCTGGAGATTGCTATGGTGTTATGCAAGCTTGGCACATCAAGTAATCTTAAGCGTCCTAACACAGAAAAAGAAATTCAGGCGAAAAAACACTAAGGTCCGGCACAACATGTTATTTGATTGCGGCGAGGCAAGATCAAATGGGACATTGGCCAGTATGGGCTAATAAAAGAATAAGATGCAAGCTACCAAATTGTACAGGAGTGTCACAAACCTTATGTGAAAAATGTGGCGTGGCTTTGTGTTTTAATAAACAAAATCACTCATTACAACACATTGTGACATTACTGTCACATACACTATTTTGTCATATTTTCATATAATAAATAAAAATATTTGAAAACAAAAAAATATGTGTTTCATTGTTTACCTAAAACTAGTAGTGTCCAAAATATAATGAATTTTGAAAACATTGAGTTACGAAGGGTTGATAATCAAGTTTAGTGATAGATATTCTGCTTTGGATAGTTGTAAATAAATTGTGTTTGTTTTGTTTTTTTTTTTATGTTACATTTTATTCTGCATCGACTCCTTTTTTTTACTACTAATATTTCTTTTGTTGCTTTTCAATATGAAGGAAATAACAGATTTTAAAGAAGGATAATATCCCTGTTGGTAAGACTATGTTCCAGCTCAAACAGCATATTGTTCTANTAGATTTAATAAAGAGAAATAAAATGAAATGTTATAGGTGTGAGAGGGAAAATGGAGTCATTTTCTCGACCTGAGAATCCAAAACTGAAACTACAATAATAGGCGTAGAATGCTGTTAGACCTGCCCTAATTTTATTCTGCATCGACTCCTTTTTTTTACTACTAATATTTCTTTTGTTGCTTTTCAATATGAAGGAAATAACAGATTTTAAAGAAGGATAATATCCCTGTTGGTAAGACTATGTTCCAGCTCAAACAGCATATTGTTCTAGGGGCACTGTAAATGGTGTCTGTGTGTCTAATTTTTTTCAGGTTGTATTTAATTCACTTTTCATCATTTTTATATTAACATATGATATAAAATTGTCTACTTCTTATTTTGTGCAAATAAAAATTAGCTCGATAAGTTAAAAATAAATTATAGATTCTCTACCTATTTTTTATAGAAAATTATAATGCTTTTTTGCCAGCAACAACTCAAATAGCAGAACAAAATGTGATGAATGTAAATGCAGTTGCTGCTGCGTCATTGGCCAATGCTGCTAGACAACAAACCCCTCCCCGTCCTAGACCTTGTATTACGCCAGCTTCTGTAAGTTATATTTTTGGTACTTATTTTGAATCAAGATTTGAAGATAAATCATAGCAATGATGATTGACATGCATTTCTTTTCAATAACACTATTTTTTATTAATTACAACCAATATTCCAAATCATGCCATAGTTTAGAAAAATGAAATAATTTTTATTCTATAATTGAATATAACATATTTTAACTGAATATGAAATGTTTTATCAAGTAAGTTCTTTTATTGTCTCATCATAAGAAAAGAAATATAATAAATATTCGTTTTAAAGGGTGCAAACATAAACTTTCAAAAATAATTCCATGCACCCTGTTGTCAGCAGTTGTTTTTAAGAAATTATATTAATCTAATTGAATAATAAATACTAACTTTTAAGGAAATAGACTTCTTTAATCAATTTTAATATAATATAGTTTCATTTTCCAGGGTGAAGACATCCCAGGAGATACAGATATACCTATATTTACTGATCAGTTTCTTCAACATAATAAACTAAGAGAATCTGAGCTACGACAGTTGCGCAAAGTAAATTCTGATTATGAACAACAGGTAAAGTTTGTATAAAATATTACATGGTAAAAGAGCAATACGGGCCATATATCAATTAGGATCTCGTGTTTCTCTAAGAGATAACTTTAAAGAAAGATCAATTCTCACAGTACCGTTGCAATATATATTTAATAATATCTTATACATCCGTGATAATATACATTTATACAGTAACAAAAGTGAAATACACAATTTTGATACAAGAAATAAAAACAAACTTGTAATTCCATATTTTAGAGTAAAGAAGGTTCTTAAATCATTTGTCGGATCGAGCATACGCATTTTTAATAAGATACCTCAATCAGTTTTGGATTTACCTCCAAATCATTTTAAGAAATACGAGGTGTGTTCAAAAAGTATCGCGAATTTTGTGTTTTTTCAAAAATTATTTATTTATTCATGAATATCTATTTTGTCCCCTTCAAAGTAATCCCCATGAGATATTATACACTTGTGCCAACGGTTTTTCCAATCTTCGAAGCACTTCAAAAAATCATTTTTTTTTATCTTGTTCAGCTCCTCCTTCGATGCCGTCTTTATCTCGTCAAGAGAAGAGTAACGTCGTCCTTTCATGGGCCTCTTCAGTTTAGGGAACAAGAAAAAGTCACAGGGGGCCAGATCTGGGGAATACGGTGGCTGCGGCATCATTAGTGTGTTGTTTTTGGCCAAAAAGTCGCGCACAAGCAACGATGTGTGAGCAGGGGCGTTATCGTGGTGCAAAAGCCAATTTTTGTTCTTCCACAAATCCGGGCGTTTCTGGCGGATTGCTTCGCGCAAATTGCGCATAACTTGCAGGTAATATTCCTTATTGACCGTTCTTCCCTGTGGCAAGAACTCATGATGCACCACGCCCCTGCAATCAAAGAAAACTGTCAGCAAAACTTTCACATTCGATCGAACTTGGCGCGCTTTTTTCGGTCTTGGTTCGTGCGGCAGCTTCCATTGAGATGATTGAGCTTTGGTTTCCACGTCATAACCATAAACCCACGATTCGTCACCAGTTATGACCCTCTGGAGCAAATTTGGGTCGTCGCGGACAGAGTTTAACATCTCATTAGCAATGTTCATGCGATGCTGTTTTTGGTCACAATTGAGCAATTTTGGTACGAATTTCGCGGCGACCCGTCTCATGCCCAAATCATTGATAAAAATCGAATGGCACGAGCCAATCGATATGTTTAGGTCCTCAGCAACTTCTCTAACGGTGATTCGACGATTGGCCAATACCATTTTCTCCACTTCATTAATTTTTTCGTCTGTTGTTGAAGTGCTCGGGCGTCCGGCACGCTCTTCGTCGTTCACATCTTCTCGGCCTTCTGAGAACATTTTGTACCACCGATAAACGTTGCTTCGGTCCAAGGTAGCTTCTCCGTATGCCACAGTCAACATTCGGAATGCATCCGCGCACTTAATTTCGTTTTTCACACAAAATTTGATACAGGTTCTTTGATCCATTTTTTTGAATAGGTAAAAATCGAAGACGATCCAAAACACGTGCAAGCAAAGCAGCTGTCAACAATTAAATGAACATTCAAAATGGCCGAGCTTGTCGGCATAAGTGAGAGACATGAGTACCAACATAACGCCACAAAAAATTCGAAATTCGAATATACGTAACCCGCGAAAATTCAAAATTCGCGATACTTTTTAACACACCTCGTATGTCAAAAACATTCTTTTACAAAAATCATATTACAATCTTGAAGATTATTTAAGCGATGGAAATGTTTGGACTTGATCCCAGTTGCTCACAGAAGCAATATATTACACTTTGTAGCATACAAATCTTTAAAAGAGTAACCGTTGAGTTTCTTGCCGGTTTCTTCTCAGCGGATTCAACTTTCCGAACCGGTGGTAGATTTGTTACCAAAGGACAGACTACTGACGACAAAAATGCTTTTTGAGCCTACTTGAATAAAGAATATTTTGATTTTCAACTATCTTTATTATGGTTAAAATTTGTCATCATAATGTCAAATCAAAATATATGTCTAATATATCTTATTCAACTCTTAGCATACACCAAAGTCAGGAAATATTGAAAGCCTATTTAACATTGATTTGTCAATAAACTCAGAAACATACTTCATTAATATTACCAAATGTATTGATTATAGTGAATTGCCAATTTAATTAATATTAAGAAAGGAGTGATCCCCGATAGAAATCATTTTTCATTTCACCCCTTCTGCCTATTAAGTATGTTTTTTTTATCAATTTCAATAAATTATATGTTTTTTTTAAATAAATTAAATTCATTCAACATTTACAACCCCTAATTGTAAATGACATTCAATATTATTATGTTCAAACAATTTTGCAAAAATATATTTAATTCGACTGCCTCATTGGCCTAGTGGTTAGTATGTTCGACTACAGACATGAGTTCCTGGATTCGAGTCCCGGGTCGGGCCAATTGAAATATCAATATTGAGTTTTCTNCCTCAGAGTGAGGAGGCCTGTGCCCAGCAGTGGGACGTTAATGGGCTGCTATTTTATATTCCATTATCAAAACAAAGGAGGTCCTATATATAAAGAGTCAAGTTATATATTAGAAACTGATGTGTATTTTTGATCATTATGACACCCCATAATCTAAGTTGTTTTTTTTATATCTTATAACTATTAAAACATGTTGTTTTAGAAAGAATGAATATAAAATTATCTATTTATTTTACTCATAAATGTGTCAAGGTGTTAGTAACACGGTAAAAGGTAGTACAGTAATAAATAATCTTTGAAGCACTGTCCTACAAAATTAGGATTATATGCTTGACTCTTTACACGAAAGGGCCGTCGATATATATATTGCTGAATATGAAATTGTGTTAGAATGCAATTCTACAACGCCATGCTGAAGAAGTTAGTGCAGCTACATCAAGGCTTCGTGCAGAAACAGCAGCTGCCGCAGAACGTACTGCTGCACTTGTTGCCCATCGTCGGGCACTTGTCAGCTCGTTGGTGCAGGCTTTACAATCAATCACATTACCCCTACAAGGTATAGATAATGTTTCTGTTACCAAAATCATTTATACAGATATATATACACACCGGCACACACACACATTTAGCGGAACATAAAAAAAAATCGGTATCAGTATCATACAGGGCTATGATACTGATATCCAAACTTTTACAATTTTTTTATTGTCCAGCTTAATATGCCGCTATGTATTTAGCATGTTGATGAAACGTAGTTTATTAACAGGGGTGTCACAGTTCTATCAAATTATAAAAATTACGAGCTGTTCCTCAAGATATCAATTTAAAGAGTTGCCCATCCTTTGGTAATACGGATAAATTACTACATAGTAAATACGTATTTTGCATAAGAACTTACTTTATTTCAATCACTTGGTAAATCATTACTTTCAAGTTAATCATTACTTGTTTTAAAGATCTCATGATAATGTAAATTGTATAAATCATTACTCAAAATCCTTTCTATATAGAATTTTTAATAATACTATATTTTTAGACTATATCCTTTCAATTATACCTACTTGTGTCATAAATTTAATAAAGATTAGTCTCTCCAGGCCCAGACCCACTAAATTCTTTTACATGGTCACTGTAGTTTGATGCCAAGTAACAAGTACTTTACCTCATTATATGAATCAGAGTGTAACATATTTCAAGATGACTAAACCCTTTGTAACAAATCACTTGGATAACAAATAAATCTTTTCAGGGTTTTTTTTTTATATTGGGGTTGTACAGCATTTCAAATATTGTCTTAAAAAAGTACCTACTTTTCTTGAGTACTTTATCTTAGTAATTGTGAGTTTATAATTTCCATTTCGTAACTGATTATATAGCATAATCTTGTTGATTATATCTTCCGCTGTGGTGGCGTTCTATTACGTTACGTTTCTTATCTCAAATATTTTACCATAAGGTTGGCGTTTCTTACACATAGATATATGATATGGATAGGAGATACAATGAACGAACTTGTGTTAACTCCAAGTCCTTATTACTATACCTAACACATGTTATAGGTTTAAAAATGCCATTGAAGTAAAATTTGACGATTATTTATTTATTTTACACAAATTGTTTTGTGTTCCGTTTTACAACAGCATGGAACTTGCATTTTTTTGGGACATAATATCACGCCCATCGTACTAAGAACGGACTAAGAACGGTTTACGTAAAAAGTCAGCTGCTATGTATGCAGCCGAGTTTTTACATATATACGAGATTAACATTGCAAGTTAAACATATCCCAAAGTTTTATAAAATCACAAGCTTCATTCTAATTTTTTTTAACAACATGTTCAAACCTACTGTAAACTCAAAATAGTTTTCTATGATTTTACATAATATAAAAATATGTTGAACTATATACCCATTCCTTAAAAAATTACAGGAGGATCGTCTGGGGCAACTGAAAACAACATTGAAGAATACATGGAAAAATTACAAAGCTTTGCCTTAGAGTCGAAAAGTAATCAATTAGTTAAACAGGCCAAAGATATCCTAAATAGAATTGAACTACCACCTTTATAAAATAAAAATGTACAACATTCATTTTTTTTATTAATTAAAGGCCTTTTCATTGGAGCAACAAGCTGAAGAGTATCCAAAGGAAAATAGCAAATTAAAGCTGTCAACATATTAATAGGCATTTATGACGATTATATTACCATGAAATCTGCCACATTTTGCCGATATTTCAAAATACATAAGTTATACGACAATAATAAATAAAATAAATAAATAAAATAATGTAAGGAAACCTTCATATCCTGGCAGCATTATGTGTAGTCTATCTACTCAAATTGGAATATTGTGGTGGCTTTATGCTCTAAAAATCCCCTCGCTTATGGAAGCCTGTGCCCTCCAGTGGGGCATAAATAGCCTGTCTGTGTATAGTAAATAACTTGCCTTATAATCCAGTAAACACAATTTAAATATGTCATTTAAACTAATATTGTAAACATATATACATATGTTTTTTCGATACATACAAATATTTTTGTATATACATATATACAAAAACATATATGTTTGGTGCAGTAGTTTTGTGTGAAAACATTACAATCTCAAAATTTTCTTCACAATTAGAAAGCTGCATTTTCACAGAGTGACTAAGTCCCGTCCCAAACTGTCAATTTAGTATCGATTGACCTTAGTAAAGAATGATTAACCCATGTATGTGCGCCTATCCTGAGTCGGAACTCCATAACATCAAATTATTTTGCTGCCACAAAACAAAACTATATCAAATAGTATGTATTGGAAAGTTCTGAGACAATAAAGTTCTACAAATTATAGAAGAAAATTTGCGTTTTTGAAAGAGTGTATCTAATAATTTGAAAGGAAGTTAATTTATAACGATGTGAAATATAACTTTTATGTTAACAAAAATAAATCTATAGTCTCACTTGGTAGACTTTCCATTGTCACAAGATTGGTATTTACGTGAATCTATCTGAAACCACGGGCATTGGTAGTTAAATATAACGCAGTAAAAGCTACAGTATATATTTCACATGCTATTGATGTGACAGCTCAAATTTCTACTTTTCAGCAAAAACTCTTTTTTTGTATCTAAATTGTAATAAAATTGTGATTCTAGTGAAACGTTAATTGACATAATTTGTACGGATATGCCTGTTAGGAGTGTAAACGTAACACATATTGCTTCCTTGAGCAGTCACGCTGTTCTAGACTGTGTTTTGAGCATAAAGAAGGAGAAAAATGTGCCAAAGATTGTTGCGTATAGGCCCCTTAAGAATGTATGTATAGAATCTTTTAATAGGGATCTTGATACAATATTTTGGGACAATATTTTGTCTTTGCGTAGTGTCAATGATATGGTTGACGATTTTACCAGATGTATAATCGAATTATTTGACAAACATGCTCCTATAAACACTAGAGTCTTTAAAGAAACAAACAGTCCATGGATTACATTTAATGTTAAATTTATGATGAAATTGTGGGATGATGCTCATAGCAAATGGCGGACTGTCAAATCAGATGTAAACAAAGCATCTTATATACAATACAAGCATCTGGTAATAGAAGCTATATATAATGAAAAGCGTGCTTATTTCCAACAAGACATTAATAGTAAAATCAAATATCCAAAAATCCTATGGAAAAATTTAAAAAGTACAGTTCTACCTAGGAAAAGCGATCTACTGCCGGCGCACTTTACTGATGCTGATGCAATTAATTTGCATTTTCTTAATGTACCAGGCTCAAGGCCCGTATCTTTCTCTCAGCTAACATATTATGAATTTAATAAGCTGTATGAGGATACCTTTTCTCTGACCACTGTATCTAATACTGATATCATTAAAATACTTAGACGGTTGCACTCGAACGCTGAAGGGACAGACAAGATCACGTTGGATATGGTTTTCATGACACTCCCTCAGAGTTTAGATTGCATTCGTTCGATTGTTAATCAGTCGATAATGACTTCTGTTTTCCCCAATAATTGGAAAGTGGCTGTAATTAGGCCGCTCCCTAAGGTTCCTAACCCAATGGCACTAAAAGACCTTCGGCCTATAAGTATTCTACCTTGCCTGTCGAAGGTATTGGAGAAGGTGGTGTGCGCACAGGTGTCCTCATATGTTGAAAAGCAAGAAATTTTGCCAGAGTATCAGTCAGGATTTAGGGCCGGCCGAGGGACTGTCTCAGCTCTGTTGGACGTAACTGATAATATTCTTAGGGCGCAAGATTCTGGTATGTGCACTCTC
>JACTOM010000023.1:1690713-1841008 GCA_015832385.1 Elymnias hypermnestra
TACGAAAATTTCAATATATCTAGGATCGTTTATCTGTAATAATATAAGTTCAAGAGAAGTTCTATTAAAAAACTATATTGTCATCTATTACAAATTTAAAAATATATATATCAGAGTGCAATAGTCTGTGGAACGCTGGCGCCATCTGTCTATCGGCGTGGGGCAGAGTTAATAAGTGGCAGTCTGGCGCTTCTCTCGGCAGTTCTCGGGTGACGGTCCGCCGGTGCGGTCGACTTTTGAAACTGTCGCGTTCCTAGCTATTATTATTAATGAGTTTGTGTAAATTGATATCGGTAACATTAAGTGATTGAACATTATAACCTGAGTTAATCATTTACACCCACAATATGCAAATGGAAATTATGGATGCAATTAATGACGAAGTTGGCGGAGAACCCTACGCCCCTATGCTTTATGCTTCCTTTCTCTCTCATTCTTCGACATATATTTTAACAATATATTATATAAGAAATGTTTGATAACAAAATACTTTTCTTTGCATTTTTTTTGTAGAATTAGTCGATTCCTTTTCTTCTAGTAATTATTGTAATATATTCATTATATTATGTAACGACTTAAAGCAATTAATAATTAATGAGGTCTATTACACTGGCCTTAATGAATAATGCAAAAGCGTATATCGTGAGCTTACTGAGCAACTCGTGTGCTTTATCAACTGATACAAATGAAGCAAATACTATGTTGGTTTTTTTTTAATGATATAAATTTAATAAATAATTTCACAATTATGTTTTAGACAAAAAGATTTGTTATATTTCTCAGGATCCGCCAAAGTTTAGATCCATTTTGTTAGTAAGATTGGTTTAATTGTGATGATTTGGTAAGAGCATAACTCAACAACGGCTGGGTCAATTTTTTTTTAATGTTCATTGAAGTCCAAGGATGGTTTTTACGATAAGAAAAGTTCGAATAATTGCAGGCGAAAATCCTAAAAACAGCCCTTTTCTGTTTCCCATACGTAAACATATAAAATGTAGAGTAAATTTGATCTTTATTGCTATTAAATAAAGTTCATAGTAAAATAACAAGTTCTCACTGTTGTCTAAGCAATGCAGGTGTGCTCTTAATGTCAAAGAGTCAATTTGCACTTTATTACTGCTGCACAAAGTTCAAAATCAATTGAATAGTCACAACCCGACCAAATTTAATAGTCACAAAATGTAAGAGCTATAGAGATTTAGTGCTGCTGTTATTTAATTTCGAAATCTTTCGTAAAACTGAAATCTGCCACATTCCAAATCTTTTTGACAGAACGAAGTCTGTCTGTCGGGTCTGCTAGTTTATGAATATAATTTTTTTGTAATGTTTTAAGAAAAAAAGAACCAGATTTATACATAGTATTATTTTGAATAATTGCCACTTAAAGAAAACGACGTGGAAATAAGCTTGGAGACATAAAAACTGCGGTTGAAGAGAATGCAGTATGCACTTTTAAGGCTTCTCTCGACTGTGACAAGTGTACTCTAAGATACAAATGTAATTTACACGTAAAAAAGAGTAAAACAAAATTAAACCTAATATGTAGAAGCCCTAAGATCTATAATTGCACGTAGATAACATCGTATGTAATGATTGTACAAAATTCTAGCGAAACCAGCGACCTGCCTTGAATGTGCGAAGCGTTTAATGACAAAAACTTATTATAGAAAATCGTATACAACAATTACATAACGCAGTTTATGTGTACTCCGTATGTGTATTTTTTCTTTACTTATAACTACTGGGTATATACGAATGAAAATGACCTCTATGGTTAATGTGCAAGTAAATCAGCTTTATAATAATGTTCTGGACTCAAATCTAGGTTGAACTAATACATTTATAATTATGTCTTCTATGTTATTTATAGAGCTAGTTGTAAAGCTGTTATATTCGCAACATGACGGTAATACAATTTGTTTTTATGCAAGTAGATTACTAGCAGAAGTAAAAATAACCGTAAGTATTACCGTAATTTCACTCGGCTAACTGCTATTTTCTTAAGCAGTTAATATTTTTTGTCAGCTCTTTAACACTATCAAATCCCTGGATTTGTGATTACATCATGCTGGGGTTTTGTAAGAGTAAGGTTCTTTCTAATCGAGTAATCCCAATAGCTAGATATATACAAACACTTTATTACAGACACACACATACAGGAAATACAATACTAAGAATAAAAACTAAAGCTAGGAGCGTGCAAAGGCGGTCTTATTGCTGCAAGCAATTTCTTTATTTATTTATAAACTTTATTGCACAGAATGCAAACGGCGGGCTTAAAGCTACAAAGCTTTATCTACCAGCCAACCCTTCTTATGTTAGAAAAGTCGTTGGCAGATGTGCATTACAGTGTTAAAGAAAGAATACAGAGATAGACAGAAATAAAGAAAAACAAGATCAAAAACAAAAACAAAAATTAATAATAATTAAAGCTAGGTGTAAACTATAATATAAGCAGCAGTGGTAGCAACACCATAATTGATTGAAAAAAAAAACAAAAAAAAAGCGATAATAGTTGTAGTTGAGGTCATTCAAGCAGTGATGTACTTCTTAAGAAAATGCCTCCTGTTCTTCCAGATAGCCTTTGTATAAGTGGATGCTTATTAAATAAATTATAGCTAGCTCCTTTGGATGGATATGTAGCTGGAATCTAATACTACAAAATTATATTACTGGTATTTTAGATTAATATAGACGTTACCCCATCCCATGTCCTGAAGATCACGTAAAACCGTAAGTCCTAATTTCTCATTGTAAACTTGTGACAGTCCGCGAATTTGTAGACGTAAAGCAAATTACAATGTCTTTATAGGACCATTGGTTATAATTATAATAAACCGTCGTGGTCGTCGTCGTCGTCGTCGTCGCTTCAACCGATGAACGTCCCCTGCTGGACATAGGTTTCACGTAATGACGTCCACAAGGCTCGATCTTGCGCCGCCCGGTTCCAGCGGCTACCGGCGACCCTCTTTATATCATCGGTCCACCTTGTGGGGGGCTTTCTACACTGTGCCGTCCGGTGCGGGGTCGCCACTCCAGCACCTTCGGCCTCAAACGTCTATCGGTCCTTCGGACTGTGTGCCCCGCCCATTGCCACTGCAGGTTCGCGATTCGTAGGACTATGTCGGTGACTTTGGTTCTCTTCATTTCTGATTCGATCATGTAGAGAAACTCCGAGCATAGCCCTCTCCATCGCACGCTGAGTGACTTTGAGTTTCCGCATGAGGCCCATAGTCAGCGACCACGTCTCAGAACCGTAGATCATCACTGGCAACACGCACTGTTCGTAGATAATAAACCGTGCCCCATAAAAAATGCAANATTATAATAAACCGTCGTGGTCGTCGTCGTCGTCGTCGCTTCAACCGATGAACGTCCACTGCTGGATATAGGTCTCACGTAATCAAGGCCACAAGGCTCGATCTTGCGCCGCCCGGTTCCGGCGGCTACCGGCGACCCTCTTTATATCATCGGTCCATCTTGTGGGGGGCTTTCTACACTGCGCCGTACGGTGCGGGGTCGCACCTCCAGCACCTTCGGCCTCAAACGTCCATCAGTCCTTCGGACTGTGTGCCCCGTCCATTGCCACTGCAGGTTCGCGATTAGTAGGACTATGTCGGTGACTTTAGTTCTCTTCATTTCTGATTCGATCATGTAGAGAAACTC
The DNA here is from genome assembly GCA_015832385.1 of Elymnias hypermnestra. Classification (NCBI taxonomy): domain Eukaryota; kingdom Metazoa; phylum Arthropoda; class Insecta; order Lepidoptera; family Nymphalidae; genus Elymnias; species Elymnias hypermnestra. The sequence goes on from JACTOM010000023.1 coordinate 1,694,380, forward strand.
CGAGCATAGCCCTCGTTTTTCTTTATTAGAGTACGTGACAGTTGTTAATTTTTCATATTCAATGTAATACATCAAAATTAAATTAATGTTAATCCATCATATTTTGTTAACGATAAAAATGCCGTTTAATATGAAATGTGTCATACATAATAACTGGAATCCGTGTAGCATTTCTTTGTTTTTGGTATGTAATGTTATACTTACAAGTAGCCTTGATGGCTTAGTAGTTAGACATCTGAATTCTTGGTAAAAGAGCCGAATTTTTATACTTCTTTGTAAAAGATACGTAAAGGCTAAATTAGGAATACCTCATTAAACCTATACATATATCTTTTTTCAATTAGAACCAATAGCTACTGATATAGTTTCTACAAATATGTAGAATTGGACTGTCTGTTTGTTATTTGAAATAATAGCTTTAACTAAATGCATATGTAGTCTGTCTATCTGTTTGTTTTTGCTAATCTTTAAAAGGGTTGAACCGATATTGACAGGTATTACACTAGCAGATAGCTGTTGTAAGGGGTAACTTTAATTTTTAATTATTATGAAACCATTCAAGTCATGTAGACCAAACTGGTTTCATTATAAAGGCAATACGAAGATGGTTTTAGACTCAATCACCTTTGATATTATCCTTGATTAATTTGTATTTTAGCAATATGCTTTAACAACCTATTTTGTAATGTAAATTTAGCTATATTCCCACGAGATTGGGAACCACGGTTCAAATCTCTGGAACTAACTAATTAGAAAAAACATTGTATGATATCATGAACCTACAATGCACGTGAAACAACTTATGCGAGCCATGGGCGCCTTCATATTAGCCTAGGTTGCTTTGACTGGCGCTTTTTTTTTGCTTGTAAACGCTTTTCATCACAAACCCCGACCCATTGATCAGGAGTACGTAATTCGGCGAGGAAGTATGCCTTGTAAAACCTATTAAAACCCAGCGAAACCTTCTGCAGCAGAAGATCAGCAGTTTGCATTCGTCCCTGGTGCCCCGGATGAGTCCCACTAAGGGTTCACGGAGCGGGAGCAGCTGCAGCAACATGCTCCGCGCATAGTACACCGCCTCCTTCGGCGGTGGGATAAAGTATACTACATTCGTTTTCTGTCGCTCGTAAAATTTCTTTAGCGAGATTACTGAATCGCAGAAGAAGGCTATGGCCCTATTCCCTACGCTGAGGCCGGTTGTAATACGACATGCGGTAGATGGATGAAAAAATCTAAAGCGATGTAAAATTAAAAGTGCGTGCGTTTATTAAAATCTCATATGACGAATTGTTAATAAAATTGCCACGTGTTTTTTGTCAATATTAGAAATTATTAATTAAATTTAAAATTAAGAAAAGAGTATATTTTTATTTTATATTTTATTAAAAAATAGTATAATAAATTATTAAGTGACGAGTGGCAAATTTAAATGCACACTGTTATTTGTAAATATTAAAACTGTCTAACATTCAAATGAATTAGCACAATTTCGTGACGCCAATCACGCGTCTTTATGCGTAAGTAAAATATTTACGCCATCATGTCTAAAGAAGTTTCACTTCAAAAAATTTAACAATAAAGTACGAATGACCTTATACGTACTATGTTCGTATATCCGTTACAAAATTGAATGGACACAGTGAGTCACCGGAACAGATTCGAAATTCGTCCGGACCTCACGTGTGCTAAGCGAGATCAGAATACTGATTGTTTTCATTAAGAACCCTGTGATTTTAGTGTTTGTCGAACGCGTTTGTTTAACTAATAAAAGGTATCTTCAGACTATTTATAAATTAGATAAACCTGTGGCTTATTATTATTTATTATCTACTAGCGACTCATCTAGGCTTCGCAACATTAGTTAAGCATTTAATGGCCATATGATGTCTGTCATACAGTAGTGTTGGGTTTAATACATTCTTTTATTCATAAGTACAATTCTATTAATCCCGAGACACTTAGTTCTTTCTATTGAACTTTAAACTGAAGCATAGATACTTTCTTACCGCATTACTTATACTTTTAATATCAAAACCACAACTATCGTACTCTACGAACAAGCTCTGCCAGTCTACCTACCGCAACGTAATCATTCGTACCGCTTACCTTAGTCAATACAAAAACTAATATCATGGCGCAATCATATTTTAACTTGTTACACTATTTATCATATTTTACCACAGTATATTTATTATTTAGCTAAAATCTTGCTAAATAAACTTTATTGTACTTGTATCGACGACTATGATAAATAAATTATAATAGTCAATATTACAACAAAAGTAGCGAAAATAGCCGAAAACTATAAGTCAAAAAGGGATTTCATGAAATTCAATCTTTAAATAAACATTTAATCACAACAGTCGTATCAGCTTGATGAGTCCAAAATAAGTTATTTGATTTAAATGTAACTTAACGTCTACTTTAAGAATTTTAATGTGTTAATACACATATTATAAATTTCCAGGCGGTTTGTTAATACACTACAATTTACACAATTACCGTTATATTTCAAACACTATAAACAAAATCTTGACAAATAATGTTCGTAACCGCATGAAAATCCATTCAGTAGTTATGACATTACGTTCTGGCAGATTTTTAATCTATAAGCATTTGTCCCAAGTCTATAAATATTTCTAGTATATAGTTATGATCTGTAAAGATATAGATGTTGTTGAAGATATACTATATGGCAAAGTTAAAATATTTATTTCTTGAAAGAAATCCCTTAAGGAAAGTTAGTTTTATGCCATAGCCAGCTTTTGTAGCATTGTCCTGTAGAAACGATCTTACCTTAGGTACTACTGGTTCAAATTTAAAGTAAAGAAATCCTATGCACACGAGTCTTAATCCCCTATTTCATCACCTTCGAGTTTTGTTATAGCGATGAGAACTAAGTTTATATCCCATGACCCATTTATTATTTAAAAATTTTGTCGGCTTAAACGTAAACACGTTACACAAATTACTTTCGCATTTGTAACATTAGTATAGATGATTTGCTATCTTCTGTGGCGGAAAACAAGTAACGTTTTCCCTGTAATTATAGAACAACTGGGAGAGAACAACATTGGGCCATATTTGATAAACGCCTCCGCGTTGTGCACACTTGTGTGATAGGACTTTAAAAGCGAAAATTATAATTAACAATTAAACATCATTGTTACATTGTTCAGGTATTCGGATAATTGTAAATTCATTTCGCGTATCAATATTTGTGTTCACGGTGGTCTTAAAAATTCTTCATTAATGTTATACTTGCATTAGTGTTAGTGTACAAGTTCTTGCTTTTTTTTTTTTGACGCTGGGGAATGCATTTACGCACCCCGACTGTGGGGTCGGGANTTTGACGCTGGGGAATGCGTTTACGCACCCCGACTGTGGGGTCGGGAGTGTGGGACTCGGCGAGAGGAAAGAACTCGCAATACCCACTAAAACCCAGCGGGACCGTCGTCAACCATGAGTAGAGAGCCAGAGGCTCGTTAAGGCATTCCTCTCTGACCCTTCGGTTGTATTCGGCTCACAGATATTCTACAGGGGGAGGAGTTGCATGAACCTCCGCCTCCTGTTTCCTACTCCCCTTCGTCTGGGCCGGAGTGTCTCAGCGGCATTCACCCTCTCCCTTTGTCGTGCCTCCTTAAGCGAGATGACAGTCTCGCAAAAGGAGGCAACCGCTCTCCAGGCCTGCTCACTGATGAGCATTACATCTATAATATTAGCCAGTGAGAGGTTTGTGCCGATCAGCGACGTCAAAATGAGTCGCTGAGAACCCCAGGCGGGACATTCTGCCACCGTGTGGTAAGCTGTATCTAACGAGGCACCACACTCGTAACAGCTGGCCGACGGCTCACAGCCAACAGTTTGATACAGGACAAGTTCTTGCTTAAGCACTTCCTGTAACATCATCAAGATTTTTTTTCATTTCATTTTTTACCTTTTTAGGTGATTAATTAACCAGACTAAGCCGTTTATGTAATTTTCGTTTATATAAAGTCAATTAAAGGAGCGAAAGAATATATTCAATGCATCACTGCCATATTTTATTGAATTATTTAATTTTACTGGCCACAATTTTTACACAGCTTACTGCCCACATTTTGTGAACATAGAACAAGATTAAAAAGTTTTTTTTTCGTTTTATTGACCTCTCCTTAATCAGGTTTTCAGTTCTGGCTTGTGGTCTTAAGCTTAGAGGTTAAAATTTATAAAGGTTGTTTCTGTAGTATTATTTGCCAATCTAACAACAAATAAATGTAGTTATGTAAATAAAAAACATATATGTAATTATTACGATACAGCGATGAATAAGAGGTAATTTGATTATTACATTTATACCAAGCCAGCAAGTAGCATCCAGTAGTTCAAGGTAAGGTAAGTATAAAACCTTAAAAAACATATGACAAATGGATTTTATAAAAACAGAGAGATATAGTTTCTCACATTCCACATCATTAACATGAGCAAAGTCAGTAAGCACAATATATTTACGTCCGTCTGTTCTATATTTAACTCGCGAGGCGGGGTTTCCGGTCAAGATGCCGTTTACAAGTGCATTACATACTAGCAATATGATGTCCTTACAAATTATAAAATATCTATGCACATAGATCAAATATATATAATATAAGCTTACATGGATTTTTCATTAAAATACAAAATACGGTTGGTTTATCAATGTGTTTGTATATGCTTAAATATCGAGAGCATTTACTTGAATTTTAAAATTTTAAATTCAGCACCAATTTCGATGCACGAAATAGCGGGTTCTGGAAGCAAAATGTTTAATTCTGAATCGATTTTGATGGAACATTTCAATAGTAGCAGTAATATGAGAAAATATAAAGTTTAGGCAAAAATTTTGGTTATTAATAATATATTCTTAAGCATTTCAATGGCTATGTAAATAGTATGTTTTGCCCATAATGCTAATGAACTCTTATTTACTTCTACATCCGCTCCAGACCAACATATAAGGCCCCTGCCTGGTGGTCCTTCTGCTCGGTATAATAAAAGAGGAGGTTGCAGACCCAGAACAATTGCCTACGCAGGATAACAGGAGCTCCAAGGTACGTCCGCAACGACGTCATTCACCGTGACAACAGGATGTGGAGGAATTTATCAGCAAGTTGACAAGGAGCATGTTTAGCCATGCGTACAACTGGCCGCACTATATCTCCACGTAATTGCCAGCCCCCTACAGAAACGTGAACTCCTGCTGTCACCAACTTCTGATGTGGGCGCTGACGGCGAAGGTGACGCGAATGAAGTGGCGACACCCGGAATTAACACCCATCGGATATGACCTGGATGGACCCGCTGGCGTCACCGGTGAGATCCAGCCCGTTTTCAAACGGGCGAAATAAACTACCGGGCACATAGCTAGAACAAACGATGGTCGCTGGGCGGAAAAAATTTTACACTGGTATCCACGTGACGGATGACGGCCGAAAGGGCGGCCCCGACGCCGTTGGCGGGATGACATTATGGATATGGCGGGCCTGGCTTGGACGAGGCTAGCCTGGGACAGACAAGGGTGGAAAAGGATGGAGGAGGCCTTTCCCCAAAAATGGGCGTTCCAATATTGACTCGTCTTAAATGGAAAAGCATACCATTGACATTGACATTTAATAATTTAATTAAACAGACATTACTAATATATCTTAATTTGAATATTATATTAAAAGTAACTGCAATGATATGTATACGAAAATTTAATTGGAAAATAAAGGCTATATTATTATTATTATTATTATCTTCGAAAGTTACGTTGTCTACGGGCCCTGAAATGTTATCGGCATACCCTAATTTGTAATAAAATACCAAATTTCTCCGAAGTACGAGTATTTCAAACGAAATGCGGTATGACCTAAAATATTTTAGTAATATTTACAGCGCGAATTGTCGATTGCAGACGGTGATAATGTGTTTAATTAAGTACGCCGAAATATTTACAATAAAGGGTAGAGTTTTGCCTAATTAATAATCGTTTCCTCTTACCATGACTTGTTTATTTATTAAAGACTAATGTACATATAAAACTGATTATTTCCCCATAGCGTATTGTTTTAATTTTGTATTAACATGGAAAAAGTTGTTATGAGTTTGATTATAAAATTTTGGTCTGGAATCAGTGCAATCATCAAGCAAAGGTCAGAGGTTTGTAATCATCAACTTTCTAAAAACATTTTGTTGTACAGCTTAGAACTTGATTATGATTTCACTTGAAGTTAGGTGAGTAAACAGTGTTTGTTGGAAACTGGGAGGAAAAAAGTTATAAAAAGGCTAAATATTGAATAATACAGGTAAATATTTGATTTATCTATATATAAACATATATATTTAAGCTGTATGAGCGGAATAAACTTACAGCTAACGAAATCCATCCAGAATTTTGTTGGGAGAACCATTTAAGCTGAAATATATAATATTGTTACTGTATTCTGTTTTTACATTTCCATCTGTGAACGTTATAAAGGTCCTTTAATGATATAACTTCATATGTAAATTAATTAATGTTCAGCACATTCCACTCATGGCATTTCCCGAATGCAAATTTCATTAATATGTATTGTGTTAAGTCGACAAATGAAGTTTGCTTTACGCAATACATCACAATAATTTATATTTAAACATTTAAATAAAATATAGTAAATAAAAAGTAATTTTTGCATAATAAATAGGTAGTACGAACACTCACTTTGACGTAGGCAAAAATAAAATGCCAAGGCTGCTAGGGTGGACTTTTTATCATAAAATAAACACCGGAGAAGCAAAAGGTTTTACAATATCGTAAGCTCAAAAAAAATCCAAAAGATTAATATAAATATTGTAAATAATCTAATTTTGACAACCTCACTGGCGCAATAGCGCGTGTACTCGCTCTGTTAGCAGCGGTTCGGGCTTCCATTCCTGGCAGAGGAAATTTAGGACATTATATTTTCTAATTTGTCTAAGTTTCGACTGCTGGAAAGCTTCAGCCGTAGCTTTTTACCACCCTACCAGCAAAGTGTGCCAAGTATAAAACAAAGGTACTGTTACCATAATGTGTCAAAGTCAAANGTGTAAAAACAATAGAGGCTAAATTAGCTTTTATCAGGTTAGAGCGATTCCTTAGATCTTAGACTGTATTATCACCTACCATCAGGTAAAGTTACAATCAAATACTAACGTATAGACTAGCGTCTAAGCTAACCTTGGTCTAGTGGGTAGCATGTTCTTCGACATGAGGTCTTGGTCATGGGGTCCTGGTTAAGAATCCCGGGTCTGGCTAATTTCAAAATGGAAGATCCAACCCCTTGCCATGGAGAGCACGTGAAGCCGTCAGTCCTCCGCCTGATTGACGACGAGAGTAAAGGAATAGAGAGCACATTTGTTTACAATGCCTGCCAACTCGCAGTGGAGCAGCGTGGTGGGTCTATGCTCTAAAAACCCTCTTTCCTACGAGAGAGGTGGCCTGTTCCTAGCAGTGCGATATCAATTGGCTGATATATACGTTACTTACCTAACCAATCTACAATAAGAAAAAGGCACCACTAAGTCCTCTTTGTACTAAACCTCTGGTGTCTCACTTACAGATGATGAGGATTTCGCTGGGTTTTAGTGGGTATTGCGAGGCCTCCTCCCTCGCCGAGTTCCACTCTCCTGACCCCTTCAGGTCGGGGTAAGTGCGTAAAAGCAATTGCCAGTGCAAAAAAATCGTGCTTTTCGGTGAAAGATCACATCATTATAGCTCCCGGGAACAATTCTGGGATATATATAGCCTGCCAGTCTACAGTGTAGCAGCGTGGTGGGTCTACTCTCTAAAAATTATATGAGTGAGGAGGCATATCCCTAACATGAGCACATTAATAGCTTGCTAATTACCGTGACCTTATACTATTTAATATTAAATAAATCTGAAAAACAGTAAAATCCAAATACGTTGTAATTTACACGATGCAAGGCGTGAACGTTGGGCGTTGATAGCGAATCATGTTGTTAATTTGGGTCAATGACTGTGGCCCATTATGCTCAGTAATCACTGCAAGTAGTTTTTGCCATCTCAAAAATAATTTTAAAGCGTGATATCTGCATAAATATATACAAGAAATAAATTCAAAATGTTTACTCTTGTTGTCTTTAAAACAACACCTCTTATTACAACCCTTTGGACTGGATGTGTCATATAACCAATATGCTAATTTAAATATAGACATTTTTAACGCTAGATTCTCAGTTTTCTATTTTAAGCTTATTAAACTTTTAAATTAAATTAATATAATTAAGATATGTATCAATAAAATCCTACTAATAAACTAACACTTACATACTAATACGTAAATTTATAAATTTGATCGTCGCTTAGTAAAAAAAAATAAATACAATAAAGTTATGTCGTGTGACCATATAGGGTCTTTACATTTACATATTATTACTTAAGTATGTTAAATATTGTGATCTGTTTTGGCAGCCTTAATAAATTAATTAATTAATATATACCAGATTGCAATTCTAAAACAATCAATCGTACTACATCTAGATGATATATGAGTTTTTTGCTAAAAAGACTGAGGACTAGTTCTTTATGAAGCTTCTATTTCGAGCTTATACGTAGATATTTCTGTTATGCTTGAACCAAAATTATTAGAACAAATTTTTGCTCTCGAAATAATAGTCCATATGTTAGTTAAAATAATTAAGTTTCAAATATTATTTATTTTAATACATTGTCAAAAATATACTGACAATTCAACAAAAACCATCGCGCCCGGCTAGCTCAGTCGGTAGAGCATGAGACTCTTAATCTCAGGGTCGTGGGTTCGAGCCCCACGTTGGGCGAATTTCTTTTTATATACTAATCATATTTACATTTTATACCACGAATTAATATAAACAAATTACAAAGCTATTTTTTAATTTCAGAAAATTACAAACTTGAAGTACTACAAACTCGATGATTTGCTTTTCCACAATTTTATGTTTAGATAATAATGAGCTTCGCTTTTATAAAAATAGCTAGCTGTTCTCGGCGGTGTCACCCGTGTAGTTTGTGATCCCGTGGAGATATGGGTAAATTCGTTATTTATCGGATCGAATTGTAATCATAAACCAATACGAAGACTCAAAGATAAATTCAACAAAATCGCTCCAGTCGTTTAGAAAGAGTTCAGTGAAATATACATGCACATAAGAATTAAGATTAATATGTAACATGATTTAATAAGTAATATAAAACAGGTGAAAATCAATACCTGCGCCATCTAGCAAGAACTTCTTGATTTAAAAAAATATATATTATTATATAATTACATAGAAAGAAAGCTTTTTCGTGAGCTCTTAGTAAATGACGCAGAATATTTTTTCGCGAAGTAAATTTGCTTAAAATATTTGAAAAAATATATTCTTAAAATGTGATTCACTACAGGTTTAAAAAAATTTTATTGAACTTGAGTGCACGAATAAATATGAATTTTATTTACGATTGAATATTTGCAAAAGACATTTTAAAGTGATCTAACAATACAAAAAGCCAAGTATAGACATTTTTTATCTACTTGTAAGGGTTTACACGCAAGGTCGTGCGAATAAAATAACAAAAAAGTTGAAAGGCTACTGAATCATTTGGTAAATAGAAAATTGTTAACTATTTTAATAATTAGCACTAAAGGCGTTCTCTAATCTCGGCTAAATTAACAAACCTTGCAGGCGTACTTTATATCTGGTAGACACAGCGTGAATTCTAATTACACACCCATTCACACTTGTTGCTCAACTGATTGGCTCTTATGCAACTCGGTTACAAGAACTGCAGTATGAATCTCCACTACTGTATTTAATAAAATATCTTCTGAATTATATTTATATAATACTAGCTGAACCCGCGACCTCGTCCTTTGTTTGCGTGAAATGTTTTTCGTAGCAATCTCAGTAATTTAGGCAAATTGTTTTACAAATAAGAAACATGACCTCTACGCGGCAAAAGGTATATTCCTACCAAATTTCAAGTCTCTTCGTCTTATGGTTCCAGAGATATTGTGATGAGTCAATAGTTAACACCCCCGCAAGCGCCGTTGCGGGTGGAATTTCGTAAAATCCGTTCTTAGCTGACCTCTACTCGGCAAAAGGAATATTCAAGTCTCTTCGGCTTATGGCTTCAGAGATATCGTGATGAGTCAAGAGAACGTTGAGGAATAACGGAAGATGTAGTGACTAAAATTGAGAACGGTATACTTAGATTTGGGAACACACGCAGAGAATGAATGAAAGGAGACTGTCAAAAAGGATTTATGAGTCAAGAGTGAATAAGATAGTTAGAAGGGGAAGACCAAGGCGAACGTTCCTGGACCAAATCCAGGACATTTTAAATAAGGCCAAAAGTATTCTAAACCGACGAAATCGTATGAAAGGTTTAATGAGAATGAAAGAAGCGAAAGAGATATGCAAGGATCATGACAAGTGGATGGACGTTGTCTCTGTCTACCCCTATGGAAATGAGGCGTGATGCTATGTGTGTGTATAAAAACTTATCTTAAAAATACACCTTTTCTTCTCTTCGAAACTATTTGTCACTTGCTTAAAAATAACTTCGTGTTCATTTCAAGTTTATGTAATCTAGAAAGTGATAACCTATCCCTAAAGAGATTCACTTTAAGGAATAAAATGTATATATAACAATGCATGTATAACGACGGACATCTATGTATACGTACGATTCAAGTTTAAAATGACAATCTTGTAAGATGGTATTTCAAAGATAAATTATTTATTGCTGTTCTATGTTTGTTACGAATGATATGTTAAATAGCAATTGGGTACATAATAAGTTTTTTTATAAAGCAACTTAGTTGTATCAGGTCCCGTAGACAAAGTAACTTTCGAAGATTACTAACGCTTACAAATGTATGGGAATGACGTTTTATTTTTCGATATTTCAATATGAAACGTCATTCCCATACATTTCTTAAGCGTTATTAATCTCCGAAAGAGACGTTGTCTAACGGCCCAGTTTCAGATTCGATGCCGCTACTCTCTGTTCTAGAAACAACGAGTTTTACCACTAGATCGTCACGGCTTGCATATAAGAATTGCCTTTACTAAAATACAGTTATGTAATATTAGCAATCAAACTTTAATTGGACATGAGAGTGAGTTCAATTAGAATAGTTTGAGCCGTGGTTCAACTTGTATGTCAATGGATTGCGGTTAAATTAACTTGTAACCGCACAGACACGGTGGCATAGATAATTTTCAGTTCATTATAATTTTTATCTACATTGTGAAATTGCTAATTGTTTTTTATTTTATAAATTCGACTTGATAAGTAAAATCTTATATATATGTCGGAGAATACGAGAGAACCGAGAAGCATAAAGCACAGGGGCGTAGGGTTCTCCGCCGACATCGTTATTAATTAGATCCATTATTTAATTTCTTATTCTGTGGGCGTTCATGGGTATTGTTGGTGCAATCAAACACTGTATTAATTAACTCGGTTTATAATGTTCAATCACTTAATGTTCCCGATATCAATTTACACAAACTCATTAACACTAATAGCTAGGAACGCGACAGTTTCAACAGTTGACTGTTCCGATCGAGCGCTACTCGACAACTGTCGAGTGACTCCCGCCGGACTGCCACCATTGACTCTGTCGACGCCGATAGATGGCGCCAGCGTTCCACAGATATCTGCCCTCCGACATATATATAAAACCTTGTATTACCGGGTTTTTTTTACGAATTTTATGAATGTTTTTGTGTACATTTGTTAGATCTAAGAATAGGTCATTAAGGATGTTACATCCTCCTACCCCCAGCCACATTTCTATATTATTTACACGCCTGAAACTTTCCATTCTGATGGAAATTTTAGGATAAAAATAGTATGTAATGTTAGTATTATACTAGCGGTTATCTTTAATGCAAATATCTTTAAAATCAGTTCTTTGCTTGCGGTGATAATCAGGAACAAAAGAAATTCACCTTCCATAGAAAATTAGACTTTAGATTTTACAATGTTTATGTCAATATTGTTATTTTATTTTATTTTATTTGGCCTATTATGAAAGTAATAACGATTTTAAGGGAGTTTCTAAATAATAATTGTTCCGGTTCGATGGTATGTGTTTGAAAAATTTTAAAGCTACTACCATATTTATCGTATTTTACTGCATTCCATTCTATGATATCACCATTGGTATGAAGTAAGATTGTAATCTTGAACACACATATATACAAACAATTGAAATAAAATTCCTATTTATAAACGTTTTTAAAAAAGTGTTACGAAAGGTAGCGTAAATTGCCTCTTGACGAGTTTGCTCGCTTCTATCTTAGACTTACCACATACCATCAGACGAGATTACTATCAACTAAAATCTGTAAGCAATAAAAATAAGTTTTATTGTTAATATTAAAGGATATAAATACGCATTTTAAAATATAGAAATGATAAGTATTATCTTTGCTATATTTGCTAAAAAATTTGAACCAAAAGATATATCTTATATCTATCTAGATTTGTTACTCAATTTTTAAACCAATAAAAAAATGCTTGCGTACAAAGTAAATGTGTCAGAAGTAAAACTTCTTTGGCAATCTAATTTTTAAGTCTTGTTTATATTTATACGAATCTAATACTTTAGATTACTGAGACTTAAGAGGGAGGGAAAAAGAATATATTTTAATTTAATTGTCATTGAAATACTAAAAGTGTTAATATTAAAAATTAATACAAATAATTTATTGAAATCTCAAATAACGAATTGTAAATAAAATGGCCACGTGTTTTTTTGTCAATATCAAAACTACCTAACCTTAAAACGAATTATCATAAAAAGCGCTGCACATCTTCGTGAAGCGATTCACGCGTTTCGTCTGTAAAAAAATACCCTCATGCGCCTAAGAAAGTTTCACTACAAAAAAAAACAATAAATTTTGTCTGACTGATTGTCTGATTCATCCATTTCACAAAAATTTTCACTAGCAGAGGTAATATAGAAAGAAATAACGTATCCCGGTACAAGAAAACTAGAATATAATACTTTTTATCAAGACTAGTTTCAAGCGAATTTAGTCATTTCCGATAGTAAAGTTCATAAATATTAAAGTATTATCACGTACCATTAGGTGGTAATATTATCAGCACTAAAAAATATCCTACTTCACATAACGAGCGAACTTTCAATTTTAATTAATAAAGGCACATTAACCGCTTGCTCATATTGCTTAACCGTTTAGTAGGTATTGCATAGATGGACTCAACCAGGCGTTCCCCTCACTTCTTAATGAAGTAAGGTCCTTAAGAATTAAGTCAAAAGCCTTGTTCATTAGTGAAAAATCTCACAACTTCACTCGCTTTGCTAATTAACAAAATAATCTATTCCACCTATTAATTAAAGCGCCACATGAACACTTTTAATATGGCGGAGTAAAGTGCTAAACTTTAAAGGCATTTCAATTATGTAATATCCGCTTAGAATCTTTTATAGCTCTTAACTATGATATAGTTTAAAATGGTAATTCGCTAACCTGGTCAGAGGTGATTTTTTATTATTATTATTATTATTACTAACAGATTAGCGCTTGACTGTGATCTCACCTGATGGTAAGTGATGATACAGTCTAAGATGGAAGCGCGCTAATCTGTTAAGAGGCGATATACCCCTTACGGTTTCTACACAGCATCGTACCGGAACACAAATCTCTTTGTTTGGCGGAATGTTTTTGCTGGTATGGTGGTAACTAGCCACGGCCGAAGCCTCCCACCAGTTCAGACTCAGACAAATTAGAAAATACAATTTCCTAAATTCGTCCTACCGGGGAACGAACCCGGGACCTCCGCTAGCAAAGCGAATACTCGCACCACTGCGCCAGTGAGGCCGTGAATAATCGATTTGTATCTTAGCATCTATACAATATCGTACAGGTACGCAAATATTGCTAATATCCACGACTAAAGCCTTTAAATACAGATTTAGAAAATTAAAAAAAAATTACAATATTAGTATTTAAACCCTGAGCCATTGCAAACGAAAGGAGTATTCAAAATTAGTCTTTTTTGAATATTATAAAATTATCATACAGTATTCGGATATTTGACAACCTGATAATATAACATGAAGCTTAGATCTTTTTTTTGTTTTCCTGGTTATGGAATTTCCTAATTGGTTAGATGATTATTTTCTAATAGGAATCAGTAAAAAAATAAATTCTAGTGAGAAGAAAAGAACAATAAATTGTATATGTATGTCATATTATATATATATATATACTAGATATATATTTATGTTTATTGTATCTACAATATATTTATTTAAAAATAAACCCCATCTTCATTTCCTTTGTGTATTTTTTTTTCTACTCACAAATGTCTTTGTACCATCCCACTTTTCTTTTTAAAAAACACTTGTCGCCAGAGATTGCCTGGAAGAGATTGCTTATAGCAATAAGACCGCCTTTGCATGTCTATAGCTAAAAATTGTTTGTGTTTTTGTACATTTCAAAGTTTTTGACGACCTCGCTGGCGCAGTGGTGCGAATATTCGCTTTGCTACCCAGAAGGTTATAGCGATTAGAGCTATACGGGGGTACCGCACAGTGTCATGGACGGCAGCGACACTCCGGGCAGGTGATCCCCCATGGGAGCTCAAAGCGGAAGTTCTCACGGCTGCTTACCAGTTCAGAGTAGCCGCGAGAACCAGAGGGGAATCACCAGACGCTGACGAGATAAGGAGGGTCAGGGTTCTAGCTAACAGAGCCTTGACCCAAAGATGGAAGGAGGACCTCGGGTCCGCAGTAGCGGGCGGGGCCATAATAGGAGCGATCTGTCCTATTCTCGACAAATGGCTGGATAGGGAGCACGGATCGGTCTCCTACAGGTTGATACAGGTGCTTACCAGTCATGGTTGCTTCGGCAAATACCTGTACCAAACTGTTGGCTGTGAACCGTCGGCAAGATGTCACGAGTGTGGTGCCTCGTTAGACACAGCAGACCACGCTGTGGCAGAATGCCCCGCCTGGGGACCTCAGCGACTCATTTTGACGTCGCTGATCGGCACAGACCTCTGGCGAGTATTATAGAAGCAATACTTACCAGTGAGCAGACTTGGAGAGCGGTTGCTGCCTTTTGCGATACTGTCATCTCGCTTAGGGAGGCACGACAAAGGGAGAGGGTGAATGCCGCCGAAGAACTCCATCCCCGACGAAGGGGTGCAGGAAACAGGAGGCGGAGATTCGACAATTCCTCCCCCTGTAGGATATCTGTGAGCCGCAACCTCTGGCCCCCTACTCATGGTTGATGGCGGTCCCGCTGAGTTTTAGTGGGTATTGCGAGTTTGTATCCTCGCGGAGTCCCACACTCCCGACTTTTAGTCGGGGTGCGTAAATGCATTTCCCAGCGACAAAAAAAAATTCGCTTTGCTAGCGGAGGTCCCGGGTTCGATCCCCGGTAGTACGAATTTAAGAAATTGTATTTTCTAATTTGTCTGAGTCTGGACTGGTGGGAGGCTACGGTTGTGGCTAGTTACCACCCTACCAGCAAAGACGTACCGCCAAACAAAGAGATTTGTGTTCCGGTAGGATACTGTGTAGAAACAATAAGGGATGTATCTCCTCTTACCAGGTTAACGTGCTTCCATCTTAGACTGTATCATCAACCCAAGCGCTAAACTGTCAGCAATAAATAAAATTCTTTCTTTCTTTGTGTAATTACGTGTGCAATAAAGTCAAATAAAATGAAAATTAAAAATTAAATTCTGTAGTTACAACTGTTAAAAGTATTCTCTGCAACAAAGAAGAAACTTACTATAACAATAAATCAAAGCGTAGTTAGTTTCATGACATATAATAAAATAACAATAATTACATTAGAGATAGGCAATTGTGATGTTTCGTCAACTTTTTAAACGAGATAACATCAATAATATATACCTTACTGTAAGCAACTTCAAGTAGATTTATTACCTCCATTCATAACAGTTTTACATTTTCTGCTTGAATCAATCACTGCCATGGTATAAACCAGACTGTACTGTATCAGTTTCAAAACTCCGAACTGGTCCTACAACTCAATATAACTCGAACTATCTTAATAGATATTTGAATAGAATATCCGCTGCATTCACATTTAAATAAATAGCATTGTCAGTTTTGAAGGAGCTTTTGTTAACATTAGGATACTTTCCTATGTTTTATTAATAATAGAAATGTCAGTTTCTTCATTCTAATAAAATTTCCGCCAATATTGAAAATAACTAATTTATGTATATAAAATTATTGATAAATCAATGTTATATACCCATGCAATGAAATTTCCCAAACTAGATTCATAAGAAATGCAATACAAAGATGGTTTTAGACCATTAAACTCACTCACTCACCATAATATGTTCAAAATTATTCAGAACTTACTTGATATATTGCAATATTGCTCCTTTCGCAATCGACGCAAAGACGAGACTAAGAATAGACTTCCTAATACTCCCAGGCCTGACATATAATTTTTACTTAATAAAAACAAAATATCTAAAAGAATATTATATTAAATCACGTGTAAAACTCTGACTTTTTGGATTCTGCTATAAAAGCATATTAAATTTGTCACAGTTCGCTTAAAATAGAAATTAAGTAGTCATCCAAACAAGAAAGATGTAGTTGACAATACAGTGTATTACTTAGATTGAAAACTTGAATATAACTGCTATGGGATACTGGACCTTATATTTAAACTCATAAAGTCTACAGAATATACATAATGTATAACGTGCTTGAAGCTAACGATCCAGACGAGCTTTTGTTTGTAGCATAGTGAATGTCAAAGGCATGGACGCTATCAGAAGGAAGCTTGAAGACTGTTACAGGCTTTATTAATGTACATTTTCAATCGCCTTGGGTACATTCTGTGACGAATTTACAATGTCATATTGTATTCATATATTATACAATAGAGTCATCAAGATTACAATGTAAATTATTTATCCAATGTTAACGAAAAATAAATTAGATCCAAATAAAGCAACGCTCAGCCCCTTTGTCAAATTAAGATAGATAGTTGCAACAAATCTCATCCTTTAGGACACATTCATGTTCATCTAAGTTGAACTAAGGGCTTGAAATACTATATCATTTCTTTGCACCTATAAAACTTTACATAAACGAAATACCCCAGTCAAAAACAGTGTCGAAACGCTTTTCTTAAACTGTTTTAGAACATGACTGGAGTTATAATACTGCATTATAAAAAAATGTTTTATTTCAAACTCGGGGCCCATATACAAAGCCATAAACATGATACATCGAGGTCAAAAATTCAAATCTCAAATTGATAAGGGGTTTAGCCAAAATCTATCAATTACTACCTGCGTCATGTTAGCATGTTGGACCACAGACAAGAGGTCCTGGGTTCAAGTCTCGGGTTGGGCCAATTAAAAAAAAATAATATTGAGTTTTCTATTAAGATTTTCTCAATAATTGCCCGAAGTTGTGAAGTTGGCGGTGTGATCCACCACCGTGCCTCGGAGAGCACGTTAAGCCGTCTATGAGAGTGAAGGAATAGTGACTTGTTCACTATGCCTGCAAATCCGCAGTGTGAGTAGCGTGGTGGGTCTATGATCTAAAAACCCTCTCTCATATGATGCCTGTGCCCAGCAGTGGGACGTTATTGGGCTGCTACTTATCTTACTTAGCAATTCTTGGCTTAGATTATATAAATTTCACAAACTTTTTTATTGTACTACTTCTTAACCATTGAGTGGTTTCAATCGTGTGATGTAGCAGAAAAATTCGTTGCGAAAAAATAATCCAAGCAAATAATTTTTCAACCACAATTTCTGATAGAAGTCATACTCTTATAAACTCCTATGTTTTGTTACGCAAGTTTGTTTCCAAATAATAGTCAAATTGGGTTTAGGATTCCCAATGTCCCAATTCTATTTACAGTAGTATGGTTTGAGTCTAGACTATATGTACGTCCATAGTATCTATTATATAGCGGTGGACTGTCTGCAGACTAATCTGTTTTCTTGAGACTTGTTATAATATTATTTTTGTCTGCCATATCAGTGTCAAAGTCTGTTTAAGGTTTAAAAATATTTATAGAATATTCGGTGAGGGAGACGGTCCAAAAATGAATTTATCCATCATTAAGTATTTGTATATTTAGTAAGAATTTAAAAATATACAAACCATAAAGGTATTACGTAAGAATATAAATCTGGCTTCGTATTATTTTCTATAAAAGAAATGCATCGATTAAAAAAAATATAGCGTATAATAGTGTAATAGATCTCGACATTTGAAATAGTCCTTTTTGTTAAAATCATGATGTATTTGTAATTGCATGCTTTTTGATTTTTCTGATGGATAGTTGCTTATCAGATGTTTTTCATTTATTTTTTTATATACTTGTTATATATTTTTTAATGACCATACAAAGTTTGCGAACCAATTTATTTATTATGATACTTATAATCTATTAGACGCCAATATAATCTATTACGTTCTTTAACTTTATTCTAAGATTGCTTATAAAATGTAAGTAAGTAACAGCCCATTAACATCCTATGGCTAGGCACAGGGGGATGTCACTTTGATGGGAATCCGACACGACCGGAAAGAGATCAGGCGCAGGGCCGACGGTTTAACGTGCTCTCCGAGGTACGAGGGTGGACCACACCGCCACCTTCCCAACTTAGGGCTTNACACCGCCACCTTCCCAACTTCAGGCAAATATTGAGAAAAACTAGACCTACCTACAAACCACTAGACCAATGAGACAGTTACTTATACAATATACAAAAAAACCTATAAATGGTTAAACAGGCACTACCCTGCTTTAAAAGAATAGTAAAACGTTTCCAAAAAACTTATTTAGTAGGAGAGCTATTTGATAAGTATACCAAATTGTTTAAATAAACCAACGACAGAATAACATTTTGTGGTGCCAAAACGTCATTATTACCGATTTAAATTTGTGTTTTTTTAAACGCGATAATATGTACTACTGCGGATTATTCTTAAGTAAAATGTTGCAAAAGTTTGGTTCTTGTTATTGTTCCTCTAAAGCAGTGACATATTGGTGTACAACTTAACAGATCAATCCAATTTCGTTCAGGACTCTCAGCTGTATATACGCTACAGTACTCAATCAGTACACAAACACCGGCGTCCGCCACGTCCTATTTAAGCAACAACATCACGTAGATACTTACATACGTATTTCAAATGACTATAGAGTACAATCAAATAAAGGGGTCAACCATCAAAGCTGTCAAACAAATAAACGTGAAACGAAGCACTTCAACATCGTATTTTAAGTTTTTCTCTCTATACCAGCTTTGCACTGTAGTAGACCATTTTAGATAAATTAAAATCAACAAAACGTTTGAAACTTCAAAGTTGACCCTATCTAACAAAATATTTGAATAATTGCTTATAATGTTGTATAATCTATTATTTATTGCGGCTACAAATGAGCCTACTAATGTAAGACGAACGAATCCGCCCCAAACCGGTTTCATTAGAGAATAACGGGAAGATGGTTTTAGACCACTAAATACACTCGCTCATTCCACTTACTATCAATAATTAAAAATCGTGATATGTACCCGTTCAAATAGTCAATATGATATAATAAACCACGAAAATTTAAGCTTAAAATAATTAAAAATTATCGCAATATGACATATACGAAAGTTTCTCTTTTCGTAATGTAAACGATCACTAAGTACGGTTTAGCCTATATTACTATCACGAACTACGCATGTAACGTGTGATAGAATAGAACAAGTTCAGAAACGGTTTTTATATCAACTGACTTACGCAAATAATAAATGTCGTATTTTGACGTCTTAAAACTCACGTTTAAAATTTTTTAACCTTCTGTCTTTAGGAAGTAGGCGTACATTGCTGGATACGATTCTATTTTATAAAATTATTATCGGCTTTATAGATTCTTCTGCCATCATCTCTCATTAGAACGCATAATTTTTACTATGCCTCGCTCAGGTAGTCGCTTCTCCGATTACAAAACTTTTACTTTGTCATTTTATTGCACGGATTTGGCAAAACATGGTGCCATTAATAGGATAAGTTCTTTGTTGAACAAATTTCGAAACGTGTGTCATATTTTTTCTAGTTTTGTGGCCTCTTTTAGCTATTCCCTTTACTTCTTTTTATAGTTTTCATTTTATTTGCGTTTTTGTAACATTCTCTGTGGTCAACAAATTTCAGTCGTTTAACGAACCAAATAAAAAAACACCGCGGTTAAAAGGTTTCAAACGTTGGTTTCAATCGGTAATCGAGTGTTGAATACCTTTAGTCCCTATACTTACTTGTAAGGAAAATTTGTGATTGAATAATCTTAAAGCCTTTTAAATTACAACACAACAAAAGGAAAGTGTTATTGTAAAAATAAACACACTACAGACGGTAGACTCCCATTCGGTTCGAAATAGGTTTCAATAGAGATGAAATCCCGAAAGGCAATATCGGCTGGCTTGCTAAACGAATATAAATGAAAACGCGGGTGTGCTAAGGCTACGCGAAAGCTTCATTGTAGTTAAGGTTATGGAAACGATTACGTACATCATTAATATTTGTTAGTTTTAATGTTATCATAGTGCACCCCGATAAAACTTCTCTAAAGGTTTTATATTAACTCATGTATTTCTCGTTCGTTCGTTAATTTGATGCCCTCATTAACTCTTTCCTATCTGACGGTACAGATTAATACCACGTCATTCCCCGTCTAAAATTTCGACAATACGATCGCGCATTGTATATTTGGTACTAATAATCCATTCCAGTACTACTTCATCGCTAGCCAATCATTGTTATATAATTGTATTTCCCTATGGCTAAAGTTTCGAGCTGTTTCGGACTTGACAACTACGGATTTCTTAGATGTCTGGTTTATAGAATTAATATCTAAATATATTACAAAAAACTTTAATATCTCTTATCTATAGAGAATCATAAAAACTTAGCTTTTCATTACTTTTGTAAATCCGTTAGGAAAGGGTTAACCCAATGCTGCGAGTATTCGCATCGTAAGCTGTGGTACTGGGTTCCATTAACAACAGGTCAAATTAAAGAAATTATATTGTTATTTGTTTAGACCTAGACTGGTGGAAGGTTTCAGGCGTAGTTATTTACCAAGCTACTTTTAAAGACATATTGCTAAAAATTAGCGTTACGACACGATGCTGCGTCGGAATCGAGGCAAATTAGTTCTTATCAGGTTAACACGCTACTATCTTAGATTGTATCACAATTTATCCATCAGGTAAGGTTATATTCCAGGTTTTCGGCTTTTAGCTATCAGATACTTGCAATTGTAATGTTATACTTGAATAGACCAATGAGGCAGTTCGGCCTCATTGGTCTAGTGGTTAGCATGTTCGACTACAGACATGTGGTCCTGGGCTCGAGTCCCGGGTCGGGCCTATTCAAAATCAATATTGAGTTATCTATTAAGATTTTCTCAATATTTGCCTGAAGTTGGGAAGTTGGCGGTGTGATCCACCCTCGTGCCTCGGAGAGCACGTTAAGCCGTCGGTCCTGCGCCTGATCTCTCTCCGGTCGTGTCGAATTCCCGTCACATCACGGACTATGAGAGTGAAGGAATAGAGAGTGCACTTGTGTACTATGCCTGCCAATCCGCAGTGGAGCAGGGTGGTGGGTCTTTGCTCTAACCCTCGCTCCTAGGAGTGATGAGGCCTGTACCCAGCAATGGGACGTTAATAGGCTGCTACTTACTTTACTTTTACTTACTTGAATAATTAAAAATACGGGAAAGTAAGTATTCAACTTTTTGAACACTTTTCATAAATATTGTATAACTGCCAATCTTGAAATTGCATTTCATTTTACACACGTAAAAAAATATGATTTTATGACACAGATGGACGTACTTTCATCAGACGGGTTATAGTAGTAAAATCAGACGATTAATTATTATTTAAAATAAGTTGATAGAAGGTATAGTACCTTATACATGGGTGCTATATACAGACGATATATTTATGCGCATATGACATATTAATTCTTGCTGTTCTAATTATCCCTTCGCGCAGCTTTGCGCCATCTGCAAACGTATAAGTTTGTTCTTGAATTAAACTTGTTCAAAGACTAATTTCGGTCGTACATTTTGAAATAACACCTGAACCGATAAATATAATTCAAACAGTCCCCGGTGTTTCATTCGACCAGAATCCAAAATGGCCGACGAGGTTATTGGTTTCCAAGCCCATTAAGATTTTCCCATTTCACCGAATTGCCAAACAGCCTTTTATAAATTTTATATTTGTAACAAAGCTATAAATCGTATATTTGTTTGTCGCTTTGTTGGAAATAAATTAAAGGGAATATTTTTTGAACAATGTTCAAAGATGGTTTTCCCGTCAAAATGGCTTTGATATTGTCGATTTTCCCCTTAAAAATATCCATACAGAAAATATGTAAAATGAAATATTTTCTTTGTGTTATATAAATAAATATTATAACGCACCAATTCGCAGAACATTAACGTTTTGAAATCTATCGTCTACATTCTATCTTGTTGTGTGTAAACCTATTTCTAGTGTTGGCTGGTTGTAAAAAATGGACTATCTATCGTACTTTACTTATATCTAACCAAGTTACACTTTCGTATAACGAATGGGTCTTTCCCAGTATACTAGTAGTAAATTCAAAAACGCTAAATCCTAACAAAATATATACTATATATGTATGTGGGCATAGGTATTTACAACCTTAATTAGCAAACAATGGTCACCAAAGTGATGACATCAAAACACTCAGGGTCACATCAATGTATCTATAAACATGTCCTGTAACATCTATGTTTTCAAATTTTCCCAATTTGTCTAGTTACATCACTGTGAGATAACAAATATACATAGCATCACGCCTCATTCCCATAGGGGTAGGCAGAGACAACATCCTTCCACGTACCACGATCCTTGCATATCTCCTTCGCTTCTTTCATTCTCATTAAACCATTCATACATTAAACATTTCATAACAAATATATTTGATAAAAATAAAAGCCGCTATGTAGGTAAGAATACGGTGTACGTCTTAGTATTAGTAGTTTGTTGTATTTTTTTTCTTTTGCCTTTCAGAACTGGAAAACTTTATGAAGAATTATTCTTATCCCAAGAAGGGGGGGAAACGTGAATCTGCTATCTCATACAAAATAGAGCAACTTGTTCGATATAGACTTATTCGAATATGAGTCAGGAGACCTGTGCCAATGAGCAGTAGACAGTTAAAAGATTATTTCTTTAAAAGGCTAATACTGTCTATTGTAAGACCAATTAATTTAAAAGTTGTACATTTTTTTTTTACACAGGGACTGAGTTTTTATGTAGAAGAATATTGTGAAAAAAAGAGATATAAGACGAACAGTATTTGTATAAAAATGATAATTACAACAAAAGATATCTTATGTGGAATTACAAATGGTAGATATGAAACCTTAAAAAATTTTGACAACAAGATAATGAGACAAATGTAAAATTTTGGAAAGACGATACTTGTAGGTTTTAGTTATGTTTTAAATTTAACTCTCACTATGCCTTGATAAACACGAGTGGAGGGAATACAAAGCAGAGCACAAAAAGAATATATGAATATATGAAACACTGTATAAAGCTTTCTATCTCAGTTTCTCTGACGTTAAATTTTATGAATTTATGCGTATCTCTTATTACTGTCGCTTTTTCGTTTCATCATCTCTCAAATCACAACAACGCTAAAGAAGTTTTCACTTCAACAAGCCCCTCTTTTACTTTTAGACTGTAACAGCAAAAAGTTGCTAAAATTGTCTTCGCAAATTACTAATGATCCAACAAATTAAACTCACAATAAAAACTAGTTCAGTAAATTTATCTATCATGGAGAGGGTCATAAAATACAATCTAAAATATCGCGTGCCACACACGACTTCTAGTCAATAAAAACGCCTTTATTACTGGAGCTATGAAGTAACGCACTGAACCAGCTGTTATCATTTATATAGCTACAACTCGACCTACATGCGCAGGAAGCTGCTAACCACCGCGGTCATTCCGTATTTGAACTACAATTACTCGGTTCAACTTTGATTGAACTCATCTATAATATATTAAAACTATCTTTATATTACAAAAAAAAAAATACATGCCATATATCAATTGGAATCACGCGGTTCCTTAAGCAAAACATCTGAATCTAAATCAAATCTGAATTCTCATGGTACCGTCGCAATATACATTGAATAACATTTAATATATTCTTAATAATATTTATACACTACATAATTAATTTATACAGCAAAAGGATCGAAACAAAAAATAGTTAGTTAATACAAAAAAATAATAACAAACTTGTTATTCCATATCTTAGAGCGAAGAACGTTCAGAAATCATTTGTCGGGTTGAGGATACCCATTTTTAATAAGATACCCGAATCACTGCCTCATTGGTCTAGTGGATAGCATGTTCGACTACAGCCATGAATTCCTGGGTTTGTGTTCCGGGTTGGGCCATTTCAAAATAGATATTGAGTTTTCTATAAAGATTTTTTTCAATATTTGCCCGAAGTTGAGAAGTTGGCGGTGTGACCCATCCCCGTGCCTTGGAGAGCACGTTAAGCCGTCGATCCTGTTCCTGATCTCTCTCCGTTCGTGTCGGATTGCCGTCACGTCAAACTATGAGAGTGAAGGAATAGAGAGTACACGTTTGTGTACAATGCCTGCCAATCCGCAGTGGAGCAGCGTGGTAGGTCTATGCTCTAAAAACACTCTCTCGTATGAATGAGGAGGCCTGTGCCCAGCAGTGGGACGTTAATGGGCTGCTACTTACTTTAAGTTACTTACCCGAATCACTTTTAAGGCACGAATCACTTTAAAACATCCTAGTACGAAAGGCATATTATAATGTTAGATTATTTAAGCGTCAAAGATGTTTGGACTGGATTCCAGTTGCACATGAAAACTAAACTCATTGTAACCTACAAAAACTATATTTAAAGGAGTAACCGCCAAGTTACTTGCCGGTTTCTTCTCAGCGGAATCAACTTTCCGGACCGATGGGAAATTTGTTATCAACGGACAGAATAATTATTGCAATCAAGGTCATCAAGGTATCAAGGTATGCTATAACTTAAATTATCTACATTAATCTATATCTTTTCTAGTAGTAGAAATTATAATAGGATGTTCTATTGCACTTACCCAGTAATTTCATGGGCTACTATTTCCAAGGTTGTTTGGAGGAGATCTTTTTAAGCGATAAGACCGCCTTTGTACACTCTTGTCTACACTTTCGTCTTTTCTTTTAATATTTATATGTTTGTGTGCAATAAGAATAAATAACAAAATAATAATATTATAATCCTAAAGAGTTTTGTAGAAAGCGCTAATCTCAACAAATACTAGTTCGATTTGAAGAAAAAAATATTAATATTGGATAGCCGATCTGTCAAGTGTTCTGGCTATGTACATTCTATTACGATCAAAGAGACCGAAGCAACAATAAAAAATGTTGCAAAAACGGACAAATTTATTGCTTTTGAGAACTTCTGTTGTTTGTAGTGCGTAAACGGTTGTATTTATGCAACAACCACAATAAAGGTATTATTCTACTTATAAGGTTCTAATGCGCAGTCCGCGGTAGCATACATATCTTATCTTTTTAGATTGATTTATTATGACCCTTTGTGCGAGTTAGCTACTAATAGATATAAGGAAATCAATAAGTCATATGTAAGGAATGATGGTAAATAATGTTGTTCGTCTGGATTTTGAGTGATTATTAACACTATATTAATGTATGATAAAATAATGTCGACGACAACGACGACGACGGCGACGACAAGTCACTGGGACAAGGTTAGATATAAGTAAAACCTTACAAACAAACCTTACCCTCATATGCCGCTATTTCTGTAAAATAAACAATTACCAAGTAGGAAAAAGTTAACAGTCACTTCCGTTTTAAATTTGGCGAATTTTTCAGTAGCTGTCCGCGTTATAAATGGTTGGTGTCTTCCCGACTTACGGAATAGGACGAAGGAGCCTTCCACTCGTCACTTAGCTCATTTATCTCGCGAACGGTCCATCCGTCTGTCACTGTCACTAATCTAATACGACACGCTAGCTTTTTGTCCCCATAATAGTGGCACTCTGAGCATCTTAAAATGGCCGTTAATCCATCAGAATAAGGGAGCCCTTTTTAAGGGTCATCAACATTCCAGATAAAAGGACATTTCAAACGGGAAATCAGTGTATTCATGTACGTACAAGGTTGTAAGGACCCTACGTGGAAGGTTTATATTAATAGCTGGCGCCGTTCAATGATTGCGTATATTGTAGTCAATTTATGGTTAATCAAGGATCCAAGATATATTGTGAAGAGGTCAACAAGCGTTGTAATAATTTTGATAAAATTGTTAATTGTTACATATACTGATAATTAAGTATGTTATAGAACTTAAAAAATGCTAGTAGAAAACCTACATAGGGTTCGATTATTTACTGTATTAAATTTACACCGCAAACGATTATAATTATAACAATGTTACCACATTGTGTTAAGAGTTCACTGATCGTTAGGCATTAGCAGTCAGTAATTACAACCCACTTGGAAACCTGCCCAAAATCAAAAGAGAAAATTCTTAAAATTTTCATTCACTTCAACGTACGAAGGTATTTGTTTATCAATGGCATACGAATAAATACATTTTCACAATCTCGAGTATTCATCGATAATTGTTTAATTCAAAATAAATTACTATAAAAAACTGGTCCGACGACTCTATAGTATAAGATTTAAATCGAACAAAACCATAGTAGGCTAATAACCACAGTTAGGCCCCTTGCTGGATAAGGCCTCTTTTTCCTTCATAAGAGAGAGGGTTTTTAGACCAGAAACTCAACACGCTGCTCTGTGTTCAACCCACAGAGCAGCGCAGTCCTTCACTTAAAAGCACAATGATGGATTAAATGATGGATCAAGCAGAGCAGTCCTTCACCGAAAAGCACAATGATGGATTAAAAAGAACAATCAAGCGCCTAAGTTAAATTTTTTTATAAAGAATCTTAATAGTCCTTGCCCTGGATTCGAACCTGGCCGTCATGTCTTTTGCTCTCAATGGCATCATGGATAAACCTCAGTAATGAAGCGTTAACGTGAAAGTATCTGTAGATACATAGAAACTTTAGACGAGTTCGTATTACTTTTTTGGTACAACAGATAGGGTTGTAGATAAGCAGACAATGGAAGTACTTTTATAATGTATGCAGCCGGTTTCCGGCAAGGGCCAGACGAGACAATTCGCTCGGTTGACATGGCATATTGCGCTGCTTTGTATGCATGTCATAACTTTGCTATTGGACATGTACCATCTAAAAATAGAGCTCGTTAAATTTAATTAAACTTGATGCAAGTATCAGAGTATGCTAATAGGTCTGTTTATTTTTCGTGTAACTTATTTAATATGTGTCTTGTTTTAATTCACTGCAGAAATGACCAACATGATTTAACATATACTATAAGTAAAAAAAAATCAGAACGACCAAAGACTTAATTATAAAAAATCTATTCATTAATACTTTAGTTTCATTTGAAAATGCTACGTTAAGTTTGATCAAAAGTTTGAATGACTGCTGTTAGTGAAAAATTACCTAAACATTATATTTACCTCGATTTTATGTAATTATATAATCGGTAGTTTTATTTTCATCTCAATTATTGCAGTAAAGTGAAGTGTCTATTTAAAATTATAATATATAAAAAGAATTTCTGTGATAATATGTACATTTATATTTAGGCTAAGAACATAAAGAAGGAAAAAAGGGAATAGCCATCACGAGACGCTTGGCATATGTGAAACATAGAAATTGCACGGGTAATATATATGTATAGATATGGACGGATAGTCTAACACAGGAAATAAATATGGCATAATAAAAAATAAACTATTGTAATTTTCCTTTGCGACGACACGTGCCGTGTGACTTTTGTCACGCCAACAGTCGGTCTCATTCGCCGATATATATGTTGTTCATCAAAAATTATAAGGAACATTCTAAAATCTTACCGCTTTCTCTGAATGTGTGCTCCGTGTCGGTCGGTATCTCGCTGGCGCAGCTGCGCTTGTCGTCAGCAACATGAACACAAGTCCTATCACCGCCACCACACGCACGTGCACACCCATTGTCCTCCCGGATGCATCCGTACACTCCTCCGTATCCCGCACACATTTAAATTTCAAATCGGCGGCGCGCCTTGCACCACCATAAACGTCAACCCTCCTTCTAATCGATCCTTTCCCGTTCACCTTAGGCACCTCACACGCAATCATGCAGCACCGATTTACTATTTGGCATCCCTGCTTTACCTCACTACTAACTAAATCAGTCGAATTTACATCTACACCATTGGAATGATCGTTCGTTTTACTATCGAATTTTAAATGCATATTCGTCTTCGAATCGTTTTTATCTCGTCTGCTTCCCATCTTCAATTGATTAGTTTCCTTTATATTTTATACGGTGCTACATTACTTTAGTTATAGTTTATTTAGTTTAATGGGTTAAATTGTCATCTTTCTGTTAATAAGAATGGCGAGAGTCTCATCCAGAGTTACAGATTGGGGTACTTTATCGGCATACTTCCTGTTACCGTGTTCCAGATTAATTTCTCTGCGGACGGGATGCTGATATCGGGCTTCGTGGGCGGCTCACTGTTTACTTTACACTTAAAATATTCTTGTATACACAAGATATCGAAGCGATTTTCTGCAACAAAAAGATAAGTTATGATTAATGTAAGTTGATAACAACGAAAACAAAGAATGTGGTTATACAGTCTTGAAAGAGTCAGCCGTTGTTTATAGTGAGTTGGCGATTGAATTTTGATATACTTTGTTCTTAATGTTATCATGTTACTTTGAGTGTAATCATTTCTTAACGAGTCAAACTGCATACAGGCACAAAATAATATACTTGTTTTGGTAATAGTATGTCAGAAAAATTATGTTTAACATTTGATTGCTGTTACTACTTTTAATTTTAATCATACATGTATCAACTACACTATATTGTACTATTTAAATTACCGCAATATAAATAAAACAGTACCTATTTTTACCCTAAATTATTAGAGAATAATAAAATATCAACGAAATCAAATAAAATTAAGCAATAAAAACAAATTCACGAAGGGATAATTAGATAAATGCTTATTGGTAAATAACAATTACCAAATGGTCAAGAAAGTTGTCCGTTGTCAGTGAGCCTATACATAAAAATATAAATAACTGTGAGGAGATAACACTCGAAGGTTATTCTCGCATAAATCTTCAATTGTGATGACCAACAATGATGTATTTTCAATATGTTGTTATGCATCTTCTCGTAATATTGCAATAAATTAGTATTAACATCGTGCCCGAATAGATACTATGTATATTTGTAGAGATTCCGTTTAAATATACATATATTAATTAAAATTTAATGATTTCATTAATGAAAGAAGCCTTGCTTCAATATGAATTCAATGCATAAAGAACTTATGCTGTATTATTACAAAATAAATAAAAATATTTTCCTTTATCAAATCGATAAGTAGATAGGAACGTGTGTAAGCCCAATAGATTTTATATGAAGAAATATATAGAGAGATAGCGCATTCATATTCTTTTTTTAGTGAATAGATATCACATAAAACAACAAGAACTTACAGAGTTACATCTGATTGGAATCTAGAAAATGAGTAAAGCTATGCAAAGTGAGAAACATTCTCGCCAGTGACGACTTTAGTGTCTACCTTTTTTAACGAAAAAGGAGAAAACTATAAGACGAAAACGTGTCAACAGTAATAGACGGCCGCGTTCTTGTCTGCATACAAATTTCGAGGAGAGAATTTGTATAGCTCCTACACCGAAAATAGAAAAAAAATATATAATATAATACTTTTCTTTTATTTATAATATTTAAAGAAAAGTATTGGATAAAAGCCATCACGTGATGGATGGAAGTACTACATGTATCCATATATATACAAACGATGACAATTTTTTTCATTTATATAACTTGTACTTTTATTGTTTGTTTGTACAGTGACTCTGATTTTGATTGGAAAGTTATAGGAAACATTCGCCTTCATAACTTCAATGGAAACAGCAAAAATCAAAGGCAAGGGTAGCAATGTAAATGAAATGAAAAATTATATCTCTATATAACATACGCGACTATTAATAGACATATCGTTTATAAGAAAATCCCAATCCTAAGCTTACTGGTCTATTAAAACTGGATAAGTACTACACGTGAGAAAGATATTTTTAAGCGCAGTAACGCATTTATTAGCCTTAGTAATTGTAGCAAGGCACAGAGTCTAGTTTCAACACGTTTGAAGAGAACAAATTTCATACACGAGTCATTAGAACTGCAGACTAAGCTTTTCGTACGTGACTCACGCAAACATACAGAAGCACGCACATGACGTGTCTAATGAAAGTGTCTGAGTTAATTTAAAATTGAGTCTGAGTTAATT
This sequence comes from Elymnias hypermnestra, assembly GCA_015832385.1. NCBI lineage: Eukaryota > Metazoa > Arthropoda > Insecta > Lepidoptera > Nymphalidae > Elymnias > Elymnias hypermnestra. Next base: position 1,724,903 of record JACTOM010000023.1, read on the forward strand.
TAACATTACCTTTATATTTTACTACACTTACAAAATTGGAAACTTAGACTAATCATGCTTCACGATGAAATCTTCTTCACATTACCTGCACCATAAAGTTGATAAAATATCTAACTGTGTAACGAGTTTTAGAAAGAAATAATATTTGTAAAGAGGGATTTACAATTCTTTCTATACATCGCTAGTATTTATCTATAATATAGCGCAAGCGTAAATTCAAGCTGTGTCATCAATCAATACCGAATATTTAATGTATCTTGCATCACAATATTTAAAGTCAATAAATTTAAACTTAAATACATGGCCGTAAATAAAGACAAGTCTCTTTTTTTTAAAAATTATTTTACAAATCCACAGTAAGTGTAGAGTTTTTGACATATCGTGGGACAAACAAAATAAAAATCTGTTGTGCAATTAGATAATAAACTTAAAGAAGCAATCAAGCAGAAAGGCATGGTTAGAGAATAGGTCAAGAATAAGTTTTAAAATAAGCTTCAATCCACACAGCTAAATCAATCATATTTCACATACAGCAGGATCGCAAAACAAATATAATGATCGCACAGCTGTAATTAAGTTATGGAATAAATTTTTACTCTCTTATATAACGCTGGACTCTGGACCCTATATATACCCTATAAACCTATTACATAGATCATTCGACTACAAATACGAGGTCTTGGGTTCAGGTCAAGCCACTTCAAAAATCGATACTAAGTTTTCTATTAAGATTTTCCCAATATTTGCCCGAAGTTGTTAAGTTGGCGGTGTGCTCCACCGCCGTGCCTCGGAGAGCACGTTAAGCCGTCGGATCTGCGCCTTATCTGAGTTAGATCGTGTCGGATTTCCGTCACATCGGAATATAAGAATGAAGGAATGGAGTGCAGTTGTGTACTGAGCCTGCCAATCTGCAGTAGAACGGCGTGGTGGATCTATGTATCCAAAAACCCTTTGTCTTATATGAGTTAGGACGCCTGTGCCCTGAAGTGTGACGTTCATGGGCTGTTACTTACTTACTTACTATATGGTAGGGTTTATGTTTGTACCTTAAAACGATTTAAAACAATTCTAAGGAAATTTCTATTTCCCGAAAGTTACGCATTGACATTTGTTTTGCAGATATTTATGATTTCCTATTGCCTTATCGTATATAATACTTTTATACGTACGTACGTAACTGTACTCTTTCTAAACTACTGGACAGATTTTGATGATTTTTTTGTGTGTATTCAAGTGAATTGGAATAGTTAAAATTGATAATTTCATGTGATAAATAACAGATTTTCATATATCTATAGCGGATCGGGATCGACGGGGTGACACGAACGGGAACAGTTAGTCTATTAAATATATATAAATTTACTCAGTACATACATATATCAACATGACGAAGCTCTTTAACGACTGGACTAGTTTTAATGATTTTTGATGTGTATGTTTGTATGATTACAGGTTGAATAAATCCGGTAAATGGCGGATTTCTCCATACTTCCACGGGATCGAAATCTCGTCGTTTACAATAAGAATAAATAATATTAAATTTGTATGTAAATTTAATGTCAATTTTTAAATAAAAACTAATCCGCCAGTTTTTTTGGAATGTTAATTATGAATTCAGTCGGCAAAGCTTCCATAAAGCGACAATTTAAATTAGTGCGATGGTAATCAACATGGGTTGACAAACTTGATAGGCAATACAGTTAATTCCGCTGATTATTATCAATAGAAAACGCCGTTATCCTCGTCGGCAAACACTATATCGTGTCACCTTTTGATTTATTACATTTACATTGAGCCTATTGGTTTTTATTTGCTCAGCGAAATGTTAACGTTTGTTTCCTAGTCACATAAATTATAAGTTAAACAGTTCAAATGGCTAAATTAAGCGAGTATGAATTGGCGCCAGCGTCATTCCTAAAGATGACCACATAAGCTACTAGTATATCGTATATTAATATGGACACAATACATCGTTGCTTTTAAAAAATAGTGACACATTTCAACACTTATTCCATTTTGAATAAAGAGTTATGGACACAAGAGAATATAAACTATTCTAGATCATTTCGAACATTAGTGGCATAATTCAAAAGAGTTCATTTTATACGAGAGCTGCATAAAAATTTAAGAAAATGTTTAAATCAACTAAGGGCAGACCCGAAAATATAAATTATTCTTGATTCTGAGGTAGATCAGTAAAATATTTCATAAAGCTAACCTAACAGAGAAACTGTTTAAAAGTTAAACGCATTATTTAAATCGACCATAAATTTTTTTGGACTAGAAAATAAAAAGTATTCTGTGTTCTGGGAAATTATTTTCATAGAATTCAAAATATTTAACTTTGTAGGACAGCCGATTGAAAATTTAACAAAATATGTAAATCAATCATTGACATTCTCTCTCATCACAGCGTTAGCGTCAATAAAATATAGGCTATTCTGGATTTTGCTGGGTCTAAAACATAAATTTTAGATATTTTAACAACGCTTCAAGTATCACCCAGGTTTAAGAAATCGCAGGGCAAAAGATCTTGCGTAGAATCTTTTACAATTACTATCAAAAAAGCTGAATCTGGATTACGCATATTAGATGATCTTATTACTTGTAAGGCCAAATCCTAGGCCAAAAATAATTCCAAAATCACTTTTCTAGTTGACCGTACGTGTTTCCGGATTTTCCTCTACATGATTTTAAGTTATTTGTCATAAACATCCTTTTACTAAAAGTAACACAAGAAAGCTAAATGTAAATGAAACTTACAACAATGTAACTTCTTGGTAAAATCAACTTCCCGAACGGATGGTATATTTGTTACCAACGGACAAAATAGTGGCGATCCAAAAGAGGGTGTTTGATTGTACTTGAGTAAAGCATAGTTTGATTTAAATTGAGAGATCACTAATTGACTAAATTAGGATGACAATGCAATGGGAACACGACCTTCATTAATAAAAAAACCGAGTAGTTATTAATAATTATTATCAATATGGGCTACTATAGCTAATTATAAGCGTTAGTAGCCCATATCGCTATAGATAGTTATGGCATAATAGTAGCGAGTACTGGCTTCATATAGTCCAGCTAGGTAGATCCAATTTCGAGAAAGAGGTCAACCGCCGAATCCAACTCGGTTGGGCTGCGTTCGGGAAGTTACGCCAGATTAACCCTCAGTGCCTGAAGACCAAAGTCTTCGAACAGTGCGGGTTGCCAGTGATGACCTACGGTTCTGAGACGTAGTCGCTGACTATGGGCCTCATGCGGAAGCTCAGAGTCACTCAGCGTGCGATGGAGAGGGCTATGCTCGGAGTTTCTCTACGTGATCGAATCAGAAATAAAGAGATCCGTAGTAGAACCAGAGTCACCGACATAGTCCTGCGAATCGCGAACCTGAAAGCAATGGGCGGGGCACATAGTCCGAAGGACCGATGGACGTTGGTGGCCGAAGGTGCTGGAGTGGCGACCCCGCACGGGACGGCGCAGTGTAGGGTGACCCCCCACAAGGTGGATCGACGACATAAAGAGGGTCGCCGGTAGCCGCTGGAGCCAGACGGCGCAAGATCGGGCCTTGTGGATGTCATTACGTGAGCAGCCAGCAGTGGACGTCCATCGGTTGAAGCGACGACGACGACGACTGGCTTCATTAACAGAGGCCGGAGTTCGGTTCCCGACGGGTCATTTTTTAGGACTAAGTACTTTCTAATTTTTTAGACTTGTTGGTAAGCGGCTCTAAATGAATTTAAATTGTTAATTGCGTTACAATATTGTGAAGCACCTAGTCAATGTAAATTTATATCTCACTGGATTTTTTCATTATTATCGTTTACTTTATGATCATATTTCTCTAGTGATGTTACAATCACTATAAACTGCTTAAAAATTTGGACGAAAATCTTGAACTTATTCAAAGGCTATAACAAAAGTTCACAAGATGTTTTTATGACTAGTAATACTTTGCAATGCCATGTTAGTTTTTAATAAAAAGTTCACTTTTCTTTTAAGAAAAATTACCAATTATAATTAATGTGTATTTTATATTCATCTTAAAACTAAAGTAAACATCCGAACAGCTTAATACTGTTTTAAAAGAGAAAAATTGTATCAAAGACATTTAATTCATCTCTGAAAGCTTTCACTTTCCGAGTGTTGCTTAAATTGCATAAATAATATAGAAGGAGTTGAGAGTATTCAGTTTGGGGAATGTTTTTGTTATAGACTCCGTACGTCGGCATGATAAATGACTTAAATATTTGAAGCAATCATAATAATGACATCGTATAAACTTCCTTTTGCAATAACTAGTATATTATGCCGTGTTTCTTCCTGTAGCCCGAAATATACATATATACAGATTAGAAAAGGAAAGCAGCGTTTTAAATGCACTGTTGGACTCGTTGAAGAAAGAGTACGTAGCTTAAACCTATCATGTATAGAGTGCATTGTGGGTTATGGTGAATTTTATATAACAATTAAGCACTTTTTTTTAAACATAAAGAAAATTTAAGGGCCTCGAACCAGGAACTGTCACCGATGTCACTGATGTATGCGTGTATTTTGTATATATGTATGTAACCAAAATATCACTCGTCACATTTATACATGTCTAGAAATTTATTAAAGCGACACCTTTGTAGACAGACAGTGATCGGATTTTAAGCAAATCTTCCTCAAAACCTTATATGTAATTAGCCATAGCATAGCGTGACTGGATCTGCTCGTTCGTGATATACTTTTTTTACTACACACAGGTACTGTTTACGATTGCCAATAAGAGATTTTTCGTTTTATTAAATTCATAGCAACATTTTTTTTATTGCTGACAGATTAGCGCTTGACTGTGATCTCTCCTGATGGTAAGTGATGATACAGTCAGTCTGTTAAGAGGCGATATATCACTTACGGTTTCTACACAGCATCGTACCGGAACACAAATCTCTTTGTTTGGCGGTACGTTTTTGCTGGTAGGGTGGTAACTAGCCACGGCCGAAGCCTCCCACCAGTCCAGACTCAGACAAATTAGAAAATACAATTTCCTAAATTCGTCCTACCGGGGATCGAACCCGGGACCTCCGCTAGCAAAGCGAATACTCGCACCACTGCGCCAGCGAGGCCGTCAAACTTTTGCTAACTAAAGCGTTATAGACTAAATATTGCAGTTTTGGTTTTGCTTTTATATAAAATAATATACTGTTTGTTAAAGCTTCTACATAATCAACAACACCAGAAGAACGAATATTATAAAATCAGTGATAACAAAAAAAAATTAAAAGACCTTTCATGATACTATAACATATATATTGAAGAACATACAAATATTATCAATAAAGCTCTTATAAATACTATTTAAATTATATCGATAAAAAAGAATTGCAAAAAAAAACGATAACATTTCACTTACGTTTTCTCAATTCGCTATACAAATTTGTCGCAAAGAAAAGCACGAAAACAAAACAACTCCCCCTCACGAGCTTCCTTTCGCTTTCATTCGACAGAGACAACAAACATCCACACCGCCACTGAAAGCACTGCTCTACAAAACTTTACACTGAATAATATTCGGTAATAAGATTCATTACCTAGTTTTCAGTCGATAGAAAGGTAATGACAGAAGTAAATTCGTCAATCGCATATAAACTCCTTGCCTAAATAATTCATTCATACAATTACTTAAACAGAATGCACTGTTCATTTATTATTTCGTAGTTCGTGAGCAAATATAATAGTGTCCATGAGCAAAACGCCCGGCACGCGCTTGCCGCGACCACGCGCGATTGTCTACTAAACTTCGAACGAATCATGAACTTCGGGTGAACGTAACCGCTTTAGGGCGCATTAGGGTTCTCAACAATAGCTTATATTACTCACAATTTATTTTGTTGTTAGCCCTAAAAGAGACCTATACTCTAACAAACCCTCTATCTTCTAAGAATGAGGCCTGTGCCCAGCACAAAGACTTTTAGCCTTAAAAGGTCAATAAAAAAAACTATGTTATGTAAAGCTATGTCATTGATATGAAAAGTGAGACAATGTCTTGACGATATTGTAGGAAATATGTTCGCAATATGCTTTTTATGTAGTGTAAAACTCCCAGCTTGATAATTGCACGCAACGAAATGGAGTAAGAATAATATTACGCGTGAGTGAGTGAGGGAACCAGAGGCTTTCGATGAGGTGGAAAACAGGTGTCAAACATCATATTTTTATTCGTTGTTTGTCTCCGTCTGGTGACCCCGCCGAAAACCAGCGTTCGGACGAAATCCCAAATATCTCTGAGCGGTGTTCCCATCACATTTTTCTTCGGCTACTTTTTTTAGCATATCTATATAATCTTTTTAGCTGTAGTTTACTAGTCTTACAAATGGCTATAGGCGACGGAATCCGGTTTTTGTTTGTGAGTGTGTATCTTTTTTGTAAATGTTTATATAACAGAGCTCCTTCTAAACGGGAAGGCCGAGTTTATGATTGACTCAAAAAAACTTCAAATCATTTAAATTGACAACTATTGTTCGATTAGATAAATAACGGTTTTTTCTGTGTTTCTATAGATCGGGAATAACGCAGTTGGTAAACAATATAAGTAGGTGCGGCGAGAAAGGTGTCGAATCACAGAATCGAATGAGAAGAAAGGCGACTTGGCGCCGTTTCGCCACAGCATGCATCGGTCTTACAAGCCACTATAGATGTTTCACATCAAAAATGCTTAATTTTAATCCAACTTTGCCATGAAAAAGAAGTTTTGGAAAAATAATAACGTTCCTAGCTGGCATGACGGTCGATGGTCTTTTTAATGGTTGTTGTTCTTCAAAATTACTTTAAATAAGAAAAGCATTTTTCTATCTACCGAGATCATCGAAAAGCTTTAATATTTCTTGTGCATTAACTGAGTCTCGCAATAAACTATTGAAGTGTAAGCGTATCCTTAGTACAAGTAGCAACCCTATTCGCTAGTGCATGCGCCTCAGCTTGCGTTCGTACACATTATCCACGTCCACGTGTGTGTGTGGCGCTTCTGGGTTATTATTGGCGCACAATGAAGTGTGGGGCAATTTCGGCTGATTATTTTTTCTGTTTAACGTTGCTTTGTTTAATGCCTTGAGCTTCTGTATGGTCTATGGTCTTAGTGAACAACGAAATTAGACGGATATTGAACGGAAGTTCTGTTTGAATGCACACAATTAGTAGGCTGTGGTATAAGTATAAACGTACCCTTATACCTATGTGAAACGTTTATTCTGAAGGGTTCCAAAAACATTTTGAAGTGAAACTTCTTATGGCATTATTGTGATTAAAAATAGACGGTCATATTGATTTACTAGTACAACTTGGAGAATCGGAGAAAAGACGAATATAAATACTTTACTACTTTGTACCTATCATTTGGTATTTACATAAAAATCGATCAAGCCGTTTCGGAGTTGTTCGATAACAAACACTGTAACACAAGATTTTTATATATTAGATATTTATATATTTTACTAATTCATGCATATGTGTTATTATATGAAATATAACATAATGTCAATAATATATATTGTTTAAAAAAACGTGTTAATGAATACTGGCTATAATGTTCTTTACTTACAGATTTTTTAACTCAAGATTGTCTATAAGAAATCGCTACGATAAGACCGCCTATTGTAGTTTTTTCCTTAATTTACATTTATTTTATTGTGTTGTTAATTATACAATGAAGTGAAAAATTTGATTTTCAAATTGATTTGAGAAAGACGTGGACTTAATCGCTGTACAGAATGAAATACATAATTAATATTAAATATATATGTCGGAGGGCAGATATCTGTGGAACGCTGGCGCCATCTATCGGCGTCGACAGAGTCAATGGTGGTAGTCCGGCGGGAGTCACTCGACAGTTGTCGAGTAGCGCTCGATCGGAACAGTCAACTGTTGAAAGTGTCGTGTTCCTAGCTATTAGTGTTAATGAGTTTGAGTAAATTGATATCGGGAACATTAAGTGATTGAACATTATAAACCGAGTTAATTAATACAGCGTTTGATTGCACCAACAATACCCATGAACGCCCACAGAATAAGAAATTAAATAATGGATCTAATTAATAACGATGTCGGCCCTGTGTTTTATGTTTCTCGGTTCTCTCTTATTCTCCGACATATATATATATATATATATATATATATATATATATAAATAAATAAATGAAATTCGAGTATCTGTTTGTAATTTCGAATGAATATCTTTTCACTAAATGCAATGAAAGTGCATACGGTGCAACGGCTTCGCCAAGTATAACGTTACTGGCAGATATACTCGTATGTTAATATAAGGAGTAAGTTAAGAAGATAAACGTGGGTAATTCCGCGGGATATAACTTGTATATAATACATAAATAAAAGAAAATATTAGATTGTGTAAACGTTACACTATAATCGTACACTCAACCGCATTACCTGCTATCTCATCAAAAGTTCAAAGGAATGCGAACATTCAGTAAACTGAAACTGTAGACGAAACAGTATCTTCGTTGTATATGCGTGGCCTTAAGTAGTAAACAAGTAATTTATGAAAATTGAAGTAAGACCGTCCAGTTCCCTTGAGTGTCTAGACTCTCGATGTAGGGGCTTAAAGATAATCTTCACACATAGCTTAGAAGAATTTAACTCTAAAATGTTAGACAAGATTTATAAAGTCCTTAAGATTCTAATCTTATAGTTAACCTTTCAGCTTTGACATAAAATTAACAGTAAAGATAACATTAGCCTTTACACTAATCTTCCAAATTGCAAGCATCTGAACACGTCTGTGATGATTTATAGGAAGACTAACAGACCCGACAGAGTTCTGACAAAAAATTTGGAATGTGGTAGATTTAAGTTTTACGAACAATTTTTGAAATATAATTACAGCAGTACTAATGATCAATAGCTCTTACAGAAAAGGGCTGTGTTTAGGGTTTCCCTGCAATTATTCAAACTTTTCCCACCGTAAAAACCATCCTTGGACTGAAACGAATATTTAAAAAAAATGGCAAAATTGATCCAGGCGTTTTTGAGTCATGCGTTTACCAACACATTTTGCGATTTATTTTTATATTATAGATTTAATGCTTTGGACCCTAAAACAAGTAACACTAAGTAAACTAAAAAACATTAAACATTTCCTACATAAGATTCCTAAACTCATTTCATATTAATTTATATACTTTTAACGTGATCTTTCAGTATAAATCGATTTATATTTTTGCCTTTAACGCAGAAAAAACAATTTATCTAGCATTAGCCTGCAAGAAGAAAATATACAAAGGCCCCGAGAACTAGAACATCTATGTGCAAAAATAGCGTAACTCGAGTCTTTTATATAGGTCAAAGTAGCAGAATTATTGGAAATACAATCAATTGATTAACAGGTGAGAACACAAGCAATTGAACCTGTACCTTTACTAATAATATAAACGCGAAAGTAGCTCTGTCTGTCTAACACTAAACTGATGAACTTTGGTACACAGACAGTCTGGCTGGACCCTGAGAAAGACATAGGCTTTTTTAATGTAAACGCTCACTAAGAACGTGTTGCGGCAAATTCCAATGGAATCCCGGTATAAGCGAAACTTAATGGGACATTTCTTTTACCATTCACCCTTTGATTTGACATTCCTTATATGTTTCTTTCGCGACGTAAACATATACTACTAAGGGGATAACGGAATCAAGAAATATGCCGTAACACTCCCGAAAACAGGTAGTAACAAATAAAAAAAGAATTGCATACAAATAGAAAATTAGAACTAGATCGATAGATGCAGAGAGGTATTGGTATATAATTGATGTTAATTATAAAAAAGATAGCTTTAGGAAATGTAAAGGTTGTATATAAAGCTTAAATGTATGTTACAATGATGTTTTGCTTCTGTGTGCAATTGGAATCAAGTCCAAACATTTTTATTGGTCGAATAATCTTCAATATTATAATAAGCCTAATCTAAAACTGATTGCGGTATCTTATTAAAAACGCGTATGCTCAACCCGACAAATAATTTCTGAACTCTAAAATATGGGATTACATGTAAGATTTTATTTCTTGTATTAAAATTGTGTATTTAAAATATATTATTTAATATATATTACGACGGTACTGTGAGAAGTAATGTTTATTTGAATTTATCTCTTAGAGAAGCGCGAGATCCTAATTGATATGATTTTGGTAAAATAAATGTAGTTTCAATGTCCGCCGCTATACCCCATAACAGTATGACGTAAGATATAATGCTATGAAAATAAGCGAAATACACCATTTGGGCAGTTTCAACATCAGTCTATTGTCCAACTTTTCTAACAGCAAATGTATCGAAACTAAGTCAACTCGCCAGTGTTAATATGGGCACCCCACTGAAGTCTAAGGTTATTCCTAAGATTACTGTAAACGTAACTTTCTTTATTCAATAGGGATATTTAAAAAATAGAATAAATAGCTCAACAATAATCAAATTCCAGTGTTTACAAGGTGAATATTTACACCACTGCGCCGGATGTCAAAAAGGTCGCCTTTTAACCTCTAACACAATGTATACATAACTACCGGATGACAAACAGAACGCATCGTTGTCGTTTAATTTAATAAAATAGATGAATTTAATTATTTTAAAACTGAGAAGAACTTCTCAGTTTTATAAAAACATCCTCAAGTTTAAATTGATACCTGGCACGAATTAGCTTCGTTTATTATATCTCGATGAAATTTTATGTGGTTACTATAATTTCTTTGAATATTAATGATCCAAAATAGAAACTGCTCATATCATGGGTATCAAACTCTATTACGGACATAGATAAATGTCATATAAGTAGGTCACTATCAAGGTATAAATATTTTCGCCACAACGATCTGGATATGCCCATAGCTAATACAAACGGCTGTCATACCATTACTAATGAAGCATCGCAGTGAATTAACTTCCAGTTTTGGTATGCGCCTTTTAAGTCCGGTACTATGATTAAATGTTATTGTTCTATAAGGCCTACCAGTTCGCCAAACTTAGTAAATAATGGTCCACTACCGCATTGATTCACTTCTGTAGAATCTAGAATGATTATATTCTCGTATTTATCTTTAAACAGAATTTATATTGAACAGGAGATTATATTATTATACTGTCATTAATCTCGATCCCGCAGGAATACAGCGATTTTTTAAGTATTATGATGTAAAGAAAAACCCAATTGTAAGTTTTTCTTAATACTTAAACAAATCTGTTGTTTATTTTTATTTGGATTTTATTGTGGGAGGTAACGACGTTAAACATCCCTAGTTTTAAAAGTCTCATAAGGATTCACTTCCATCCTGTCTTCGAGTGTGGTAAATTTAAGTCAGTCATTGACTGACTTAAATTTAGACTATATCGACTGGGAAATTACAGTATGAAATAGGAACATTATGTTGTTGTTTCGTTGGGCAAATGCGGGATCTGAATGTCATGCGGGTTGGGGTAGCAAAATTTTAATTTTGGTAGTTTGATAAAGCTTTTGTTTCAGTTTAACTCCAGTTCTAATTAGTTAAAAAATAACGCTGAATGTGCTCTTTAAACTTATTACCTTTCCTAACTTTACGAAATGATCCTCGATATATTAACATCGTGTAGGTTTATGAAACCACGATGCCAGTGAAACATTTTCAAATTTATACGAATGAGCGAGAATATACAACAAAAGCTACACGATCAGCTGATGCTATGGGCGCCATCACATAAGCCTTCGATACTCTTCGCGGCCAGTTGTAATGCGACCTACGATAGATGGACTCAATTTAAGGTGACGTAAATAATATTCACTCCAAAAAGATTTTGATGACAAATTTTCATATATATACATATATTATGAAGTGCGATTTTGCGGGAAAATCCAAATCCCTTGGCGTTAATACGTAAATTCAATTTGTTGAATATTTTCCTGGTTCCCAATAACCTCAAATCAATTATTACAAATCAACAATAACTACTCGACATTAGACTGACGTCCGTCCTACTTTCATTTAATATTTAATTTATGTGGCACAATTCATAAGCGATAGCGAATTGAAGATTCTTAATAATTCGTAATACCTTAAATTAGCTTGTTCCTATTACTTTTCATAAAATATTAGTCACAATGTATATTTTCTTGTGACTTTGCTTGGTGGTACATCTTTGCTGATAGGGTAGTAACTAGCCACGGTCGTAGCCTTCCACCAGTACAGACTCAGACAAATTAGAAAATGCAATTTTCAAAATTCGTCCTACCGGTGATAGGACCAGGGCCCCCTGCTAGCAAATCGAGTACTCTAAGCGAGCTAATGATATATTGAATATAATTACATTTATAAATATTTTTCCTTACATACATTTACTTTAATTCTTATGCATTAATAAATATTATTGTATAAACACTACTATAATGTAGGGCAAGTTCTTAATTCTTATAAAACTAAGTTATAGCACTAGTCACAATAGAAGCTTGATCAAACCAAGACCATAACCACCAATACCGTCATTTAAATAACTACATTTATAGTTTTATATAACGTTTGAAAGCATAAACGTAAAAACAGTTTGTAATGCTACAAAGCATAAATATAATGTCCAAAAATGGCAACTCTACGTCGATAAATATTTAGTATAGATTTATTTATTTTGTTTTTATAAAAAGTGTTTTATTTCGAGTCAAATTGGCTTTGTGGGTGACGTTTATGTGTATACATATATAGATTGTCCATTTAATATCACGTTTTTGTTTGAATTACGCGAAATATAACACGCTCCTTGCTCAGTACTTGTACTACTCAAATTCAAAGATTTCTGGGCGCAGATCAAGCAATGACTAAGTTGGAAACATACCCGAATGCGAATACAGTGTTTCTGAGTACTTGACCTACTGATGACTACCGTTACGTTGATTTGATGACTAATGACAGGTCAATAGTTTTTTTGCACATAATATAAGCAATGCGGAAAAATTATATAGTAGTTGTATTTTTTGTTGATTAAACAAGTTTGAATTGTCGCTTGGTGATTTGTATTAATATTTTTATGTAGTTATAATTAGGAGGATAATTCGTGTAGTGCCCATGTTTGCTTCATTAGTTGTGGTCACGGGTTTGAATTCCAGCAGGTATGTTGAGGAAATAACATTTTCTATATTGTCTTAATTACTTGTGGGACCATACCAATAAGTAAACTGAGTATTTCGGTATTTATTTCACAATGGAAGCTATAAAAGTTGCCAATACTAAATAAATATTTAGCCGATACCATATCAGGTGATATAAACATATTCTGAGCTAATCTGTAAGCATTTAAAAACCTGCTATATATACACGAAATCTGAATTGTCCTGTCTGTAAGATAAGATTTACTACTACAACTACTACTAGAGAAACTATTACCAAAACTTGTTTTTATTATTTAATTGTATATATACTACAGCACACAAAAAAAATATTATGATTATATGTAAGAGATACTTAAAACGCCAGGCAAATCCACAGTGGAGCAGCATGGTGGGTCTATGCTCTAAAAATCCTGTGTTCTATGCGTGAGGAGGCCAGTGCCTAGCAGTAGGACCTTAATATGCTGCTACATACCTTTTTTTAATCTTATGTAATGATAAATAAGTATGTAAACAAAAGTAAGCGACTGGAATCGCATAATCTCACTTAGTCTTTAATATAGCCACTAAAATTTGTAAATAATATTAGCGTCTGAATTTTTCAAGCCCTAACATATTAATGTACGTAAAAGATTTCGCGGAACCCGCTAGTTTGTAGAGAATAATGCGATCCAAACTTTTTATAACAATCATAAGGATTCCTTAAACTAATCCTTCTACTTGGAATTAGCTAAAGGGCAAAAAATAGTAGACAGCATGGCACTGGATCTTCTGGATTGATAAATGATCGTAAACGTGGGAATTCAATGAATCAACCGAGATAGTCGCCTATTTTTATACAAAAAGTTATTGCTGAACCAATGTATATCAATAAAAATGCTAAAACATTTCAGATCCTTAAATGATACATGTTTTGGTGTATTAAACAATTTGGACACGTCTGTCAGTGCTGTGCACATTAGTTCAATTTGTACTATTATTAATTTCAGTTTTCATATAAATATGCCTTGATATAATCATGTACGCCGTGACAGAACTACTCCTTACCGATAAGAATGGCTTCGATTTACATCATGAGAAACTAAGCGTGTTACACCCCCGGGTACAGCTTATAGTCTCAAATAATAAAACACATACATAAATTTAGAACCTTCTAATAAATCATGCATAGACCTATCTGAATTTGCATTTCAGAAGACCCAACCTGGTGTATTTATAACGACGTAAGTTCTGACACCATTCTGCAATGAAGCCATCAATGCACCAAGATAAACTCCTACTTTTTGGAAATATGATATTTATTTTGATATAGTTAATTTTCTAGTTCTTAATATTTCATAATATATAAAATTTACTTTTACCCGTGTAGGTATTTATCGTCGTATCGCAATATATCAAAATTAGGTTGAATTGCATTGATTACGCAAAATTCTAATTAAGACAAACATTACGTGATCAAGTAAATAGACACTAAGTTCTGTTTGTATCGCGTGAGTCGTCCTTTGTATAAAGATAAAAATTATCTTTTTACTTGTAAAAAAATGATCCTGCGATGTACGATAAAAACATAGTCTTGATGACCCAATGGTTAGACAGGTGGATTCTTGTTAAAAATCACGGGTTTGAATCCTAAACTGCCACATAGGTCTCGTTATAAAACTAAAATGCGTAATCTTTGTTTAAAATTTAACATTATAGCTTTTTGGGGAAGGCTTTTAAAAAAACTTGCATCATCATCATCTCCGGAGCAATCTTGGGATATGTTTAGCCTGCCAACCAGTAGTACAAGGATGGCGAGTCTTAAAACCCTCTCTGAAATAAGTGACGAGGCATGTGCAGCGGAACATTAACAGGTTGTTATTTACATTTTATTCACCTTGTAAACAAATTAACTTAATAGTAAGACGGCCAACTTTCTAAATACTTATAACAAGTAACTTTTAGCTCACTACCTAACTTAACCTGAGCAAATTTCTGTATGAATTTGTTACTACCTATACACTTAGAATTTGATGGATACTTGATAACTATGTATGTTGTTCCTTATGATTAGGTATAATTTAGTGAAAATGTCTTTAAAATTTCATCCAACATTTCCGGGCAGAATAAGACACAAGTAAATAGATATAGGACAATAGCATCGTTTTTCTAAGCTTATATAAATTAATAAAATATCGAAAAACTTTATTTAAAAGAGTAGAAATGAACTTTTAAGTAAGTAAATTTAAACAGTTACGAAGTCGTAGCAGGAACTCAGAAAATGAGACACTTGAGATTCAGGTAGAAGAATTTAAGAAATTAAATTTAAATTATACAATTAACCATGACAACATNTATATTCATTTATATTGGCCACCCGATAGTGACCATGGCATAATAACCACACAGACAGCAAAGAAATCGGTAAAGTAAACTTAGATAAAACTGTTTCCATCTCAAACAGAATTATCATTACAGTCAGATGAGATCACAGACTTTGTACCATTAACTTCTTAAATTAGTGGTTCTGTGTGAGATATGTAATTCTCAAATATCCATATACCTTAAGCAACAATACAAAGGTCTACAACGATAACCCGAAAATAGGTTGCGCTTTCTGTCAATTTTTACAAACGTAGGAGACAACTTATGTCCCATATCTGACATTATATGTGGTAAAGGTGAGTAACAGCCCATTGACGTCCTACTGCTGGGCACAGGCTTCCTAACTCATAGGAAACAGGGTTTTATATTATTTTATATAAAACACAAAAAATGACACCTATGTCCCTTGAAGACTTTGAAACTATCCCACCAAAGTGCACCTAATAATGATAAAAAGTAAGATGACCACCAAACTAACTCACTCATCGAATATTTCAATTCTTTTCGATTGACTTAACTTTAACCAGGAGACTCCTTTCATAATGCGGATTTTCCCATATTCCAACAGGATCGGGAGCCGTAGAGACCGGCTAATACTCAATAAGTAAAATCAAAATATTCTTAAATCAAGTTAAAAAGCTATTTGAAATGTCAGATCTATTCGCTAGTAATGATTATACCATGTGTGCGAAAGATCGATTTGTAAGGAGAAGATACCTACGTATTTGTGTTATCGATGTTTCTGCCATGAAATACATGTTTTGATGTTATTGCACAAAAGATGACAAAATAAACCGATATTGTGCATACATTTCTACGAATAACATAAAATTGTGGAGTAAATTTTCCCATTTACAAGCGAAGGTAAACAAAGTGTCACTTTATATACAAACATACCTTTACTTATAAGGATAATTGTCCTTATTAAATCCTCATACGCAATCACGTCTTGTAAAACAACAAATAATATGGAATGTAATTTGTAACAATTAGTTTGGGCCTGTCAGAGCGACGACCCGACCGACATCCTGCGCGATAATGCGTTCGCGCTGGTGCCCTGCTCGTACTGGACCTACAAAACGCAATTAATTAATATTCATTAGATTGTACTGAAGTTATAATGTCTTATAAATCTGTCACGTCGCATCATTGTTGCATCATTCATTGTCACATTAGAGCGATAGAGAGGCGCGAGCGGCCTAAGCCTACGGAGGTTGTTTCCATTATTAAATCAACAATTTTTATTAATGTCTTCTTATAAAGTTATCATGTAAAATTACTAAACAACGAAGTTTTTAACTGTTTTGACGCAGAAGTATCTTCCGAAGATACATACCTTAGAGAAGAGGTTATCTGGCTTACTCTTGAAATATTTTTCTAATCCTACCCCATTACTCATTGCACTCAGGCGACAAAACGGCACTCTTGAAAATAATTTCAACCAAATAGAAATGGACGAGAAACATGTTAACTCATTGGTTATTTTGAAATGTACTTTAATATTTCGATTATAAGGTTCGGTATCTATTTATAACCTCGATAACCTTACCATCTTTAGTTCATCCATCGACCGCGCTAAATTGAAACCATTTGGCGGTGATTTCGTTTTCAAGAGTACGAAATCTTAAAACGGGACCTCTCGTTTTGCAGAATAATCGTAATTTTTCACTTTTTAGAGCAGAATCTATTTGGAAGTACTATATTTGCTATGATAGTTTAGTAGATACATGTGGGTCAATGTTAAAAGAGACGTGAAGTTGGACGTGCTTTACGTTATAAATAATATAGGTGTGTATCTGTCCACGAAGGAAAACATTGTCAGGAAACCTACATATTCCGGAACCAATTATATGATATGTGTATACCAAATAAGTGCATTTTTAAGTTTGTTTTATAGTTTTTAATTCATTGTATTGCTCTCTTTTAAATTGTGTGTTGTAATTATTTTTTTAGTTTGTATTTCTTATACCTGTAAAATGCAGAATAAAAATCTTTTCTTTCTTTCTTTCTTTCTTCAAATACCAATTAGCGGAATCAATAAGCATAACAAGTACAACTTCCTATACATTATTTTGTTTAATGCAGATTTCGTTTTCAGCTTTTTTTCTTATGTTTAAAGGTAATAGAGAAAACTTCTTCCAATCCATATTCTTTTCACATTGTAATTCACCATTACTTAAAGTATCGATTTGTGTCCTGCTTTTACGGTAGATGAACAAGAGACAGTAGAAGTTCGATTAGGTTTATGGTATCTGTATATCGGAAAATATTACACGAATAACCTTATGATAGCATTTAAAATGTCCCTATAAACATAAAAATCTGGGCTATAAACGTAAGAATGGAAAATATCCATACGGAACTGCATATGAGAAGGGTTTGAACGTTGCGATAAAAATGATTGATGGGATGATAAAAATCTTTTAAATATAATTCAATTGGCATGCGCTGTTATTTTAAATATATTTAAGATTCTCTATATCTTCAATACACATGATATTCATACTGATAAATTGAGGAAATTACGACCCGTTAAAACGAAATCATAATCAATAATTATTATTATTTATACAGTGTAACATTCACCAAATTCGAAATGTATCATCAAAAACAAATAAAGTTCCGCTTATTTGTATTGATACATCTGATAAAGAGATATGACAAATAGTGTTGTAGGAACTAAAAAGTTTATAACATGCGTTTGAAAACTGTATATAATTGTATTACCATGCGTATTTTAATTAATGCGTTAGTCCTGCTACTCTTTTATGGATATACGTTATGTTAGAAGCAGCTTTTTATTGACAATGAAAGCCATTGATAGGAAATAGCTTATTATGAAAACTTAAAAAGTGATAGTGATATTGAAAAGAGAGTGAATACAGGGAATATGGTAAATGGTGCTCCGCACGCCTTTATGAGTAGTCAGAGGGTGTCTCAAAGGGCCAGACTGGCTATGCATGGAGGAGTGTTGGTGCGAACACTTATGTATGTTAGTGAAAGTTGGGTATAGCAGAAGAAGCACAAAAGTAAAATAAATGCGGTAGAGATGAGAGTTTGGGAACGTAGAGAGAATAAATGAAAGGAGACTGACAAAAAGAATGTATCAGTCAAGTATGAATGGGAAAGTTGGAAGGGGAAGACCAAGGCAAACGTTCCTGGATCAAATCGAGGACATTTTAAATAAGGGCCAAGTCAAGAGTACTCTAAACCGATGAACTTGTATGAAAGGTTTAATGATCGTGGCAAGTGGAAGGACTTGCCTACCCCTATGGAAATGAGGCGTGATGCTATGTATGTATGAAAACTTAAAGTTATATTTTATAACCGTTTAATATTTTAGGTAGCTACTCAAACGACTTTTATTGATTTATTTATGCTACAATGCAAATAAAAGTCAAGCAAAATAACAATTTTTTATTAAAACATATTACCAAACAAAGACTTTTTGATTATTTTTACATTGACCGCTGAAATGGATAGACTTATTATTAACGTGACGTTAATAATAGGTTGTCGGGCAAAGCTAGGACGGGATACAATGTATAAAGGACGAAATCTTATACTTATTAGTATAACTTTACATACATGTTCAAACCTTCGTGTTTACCTCTCCAACAAACCTAAGATATGACAGTGAATAAACGAGTATATAACATTATTTTATTTGTAAAACTCAAGCGGAACCCTCAACATAACAAGCAAAGGCAAGTCAGCGTATATTCAAATAATCGTGAGTCATTTAAACACTGTGTTTTGGATGTATTACCTGCAGAATACGAGGAATTGAATGTAGGTATGAGGGTCAAGCGGGGATTAGCGAATATGATGTTTGTAGTGAACAAAAATTACTAAGATACAGCATCAAATATAATCATTACATTGTCAGTGAAAGAGCTTCCGGTTCTAAAATTTGGAAAGAAATATGGCGCTCGATAAAATTATACCCATTATTAAAGAAAGCAAATTGAAAAAATCATACCATATTGAGAAGATAAAGTAAAGTTTCAAATTCAAGTTTAAAAATTTACCTTTCGCGATATTAATAACTATTAACTAAGTAAATTGGTGGCATTGTATTAACGAAATTTACTTTAGAAGTTGTTAGTCGAAAGTCTGATGTCTTTTTTATTGTTAAAAGGTTAGATCCTAGCTGTGATCTCACTTGACGATAAGTGGTGATACAATTTAAGATGGCAGAGCGCTAACAAAGTAAGAGGTTGCCTCTTAATAGTTTGTACAAGAACGCAAATTTTATGATTGATATTAACCTAAAAAGAAGAAAATTCAACTATATACAAAAACGGTTTGGACAAATCTTGAATAAATTCAACAAGGATGTAATTTGTTTGATTCAGCAAGTGTATATTTGTTGTTAACAAATGGAAACGAGAAGAGTAAAATTGAATATGGATTGCTTTTCAAAAAATTCAGACAGAACTAACATTACTTTATAAAAACTATTCGTTACTCAAGGATTCTTTGATAAAATTAGGAATGGTCCGGAAACTCAGACAGACACGTAGACGTTTACGCGAAATGTTTCAAAGGCATGACTAACACTAACTCATTGAATTTCTATTGTCTTCGTCCTTTCGTGTTAAAAAAACTAGATTTCAACCATGTTCTCTTAAATATTTTAGACATTATCTACTCTAATATTATAAAGAGGTAAGATTTGTATTTTTATATGTAACGAATAAATTCAAAAAGTACTGGACCGATTTTAATAATTCTTTTTTATTAGAAAGCTACGTTATCACCGAGTAACGTAGGTCATATTTAGTAACAGATTACTATAGAAATTCCTATTAAAACCAACCGAAGGTGTAAAAAAATTAGCCATAAAATGTCTTTCATCGCATANACTAAGATACAGCATCAAATATAATCATTACATTGTCAGTGAAAGAGCTTCCGGTTCTAAAATTTGGAAAGAAATATGGCGCTCGATAAAATTATACCCATTATTAAAGAAAGCAAATTGAAAAAATCATACCATATTGAGAAGATAAAGTAAAGTTTCAAATTCAAGTTTAAAAATTTACCTTTCGCGATATTAATAACTATTAACTAAGTAAATTGGTGGCATTGTATTAACGAAATTTATTTTAGAAGTTGTTAGTCGAAAGTCTGATGTCTTTTTTATTGTTAAAAGGTTAGTTCCTAGCTGTGATCTCACTTGACGATAACTGGTGATACAATTTAAGATGGCAGAGCGCTAACAAAGTAAGAGGTTACCTCTTAATAGTTTGTACAAGAACGCAAATTTTATGATTGATATTAACCTAAAAGAACTTCAACTATATATAAAAACGGTTTGGACAAATCTTGAATAAATTCAACAAGGATGTAATTTGTTTGATTCAGCAAGTGTTTATTTGTTGTTAACAAATGGAAACGAGAAGAGTAAAATTGAATATGGATTGCATTTCAATAAATTCAGACAGAACTAACATTACTTTATAAAAACTATTCGAGGTAAGGTAAGGTATAAGGAGGTAAGATTTGTATTTTTGTATGTAACGAATAAACTCAAAAAGTACTGGACCGATTTTAATAATTCTTTTTTCATTAGAAAGCTACGTTATCACCGAGTAACATAGGTCATATTTAGTAACAGATTACTATAGAAATTCCTATTAAAATTAACCGAAGGTGTAAAAAAATTAGCCATAAAATGTCTTTCATGGCATATGCTGTGAAGAGTATTAATGATAGGACAAAAAAATGTTCGACAATATTATAGAATATATCAATATTTACAAAAAACTTTGCAAGACCACATGTCTAACTATTGTAGTTACGTCACTATAACTACTTTTTTACATTTATCAAATTCATAGAAATGCCGATCAAAATTATTCCGTGTTATCCATACCATTTATAAATTTTTATCCAAATAAATAATTTAATATTCAAGACAATATACAACAATAGTCTCAATACCTGATTATTACTTTTTGAATTATTGAAATCGGATATTCCATTCAAAAGATATCATAAAATTAAAATTAAAATACATGCCGGCGGCGGCCGCCACGCAGCGCATCGAATAACTAACTCGACGAAAGAGGGGCAGAGCGGGAGAAGGGGATCACCATTATGAACTAAGTAGCCAGTCGGCTCCTTACGTAGTGGACGCAAGTGACATTTTTATGCTTCACTTAAAAAGTTCTTTTCAGACCTACTTAGTTTTAGTACTAGGAATCACACTTTTTCATAATATTTGTCAATTCATGGTAGTTTTAATTATCATGCTTATAACTTAAATATCATTACCTATTTATGTCTACTCGTGCGAAGCCGGAACGGGCCCCTAGTATTTATATACGAAGCGTATTTGGTTTAAATATATTTCATTCAAATTGAAAAAAAATTGAGCAATGTTTATCAAAAATTTAAATTTTGTTTAATATCAATGGTAAATGTCCTGTATATTCCATAAAGTATATTATGTTGTCATGTATCTAATTCTTATAAACCACAGAGATTCTGTCTTTGTAGTACCAGTGGTATAAAATAAAACCAGAACATAATCCATAGAAAAATATTCATATATTTTTTACAAATTACCTGTTTTAATGTAGGAATATGATTAATATATGCATATTATGTATACTATCACAACTTCCTCAGCGTACACTTAAATGTGGGATTTAAAGTACGACGCCCTCTATTTGTTGTCCATACTTAACGATCTCTCTGTTTAAAAAAAAATTCTAATATTTATAAGATATCGATAATAAGAAGACAAGATACCTATCCTATATCCTAAGTCGGAACAGATGAAGCAAAACGCGAAAAAAAATTCATCAAAACCAAATATCGAGACAGGGAATTTGTATATATATATATAGACTAGCAGACCCGACAGACTTCGTTCTGTATAAAAGATTTGGAATGTGGTAAATGTCAGTTTAACGGATGATTTTTGAAATAAAATTACTGCAGTGATAATGATCTAAAACTCTTACATTTTGTGACTATCCACATGATAATGATCTATAACTCTTACATTTTGTGACTATCCACATGATGTTGAACTTTGTACAGCGGTAATAAAGTGCAAATTGACTCTACATATTAATTAGCAAATGTTTGTATGGGAAACAGAAAAGAGCTGTTTTTAGGATTTTCCCCTGCAATTATTCGAATCTTTCTCGCCATAAAAACCAAACTTCAACCAAAGCTCGCTAGATCGTTTGCCTGCCAAGGCTATAAAAAAAAAATTAAAACAGGCGTTGTTGAGTTATGCCCTTACCAACACATTTTGCGATTCATTTTTATATTCTAGATAATTGTTTCAATAAACTACTTAAAAATTATCTGACCATTAAAACCTGAATCACTAAAAAGGAAAAAACCTGCCACGTCACGTGCATTGATACTGTTATTTTTTTATTTAGTAAAAAAATAACTGACTGCATTTCGTTTTACAAAATAAAAATGCTAATCATGATCGAAATGTAATGAATCACAAGTCCTTTAGCAAATAACTCCGGAAAGGAAAAACCAATAAACTAAAGGATCATTGCGTTATTTTTCATTATTTACAAAGCAAATGTTGATATTTGCTCACAACTCCGTGGTTTACCAAATATTTGTTTATACGTAGGCTTTAAGGAACTTGGCAGCAAAACGTTCAACCACAGACACACTTAATGGTTAAATGAATCAAAAAAAATGAAAGCAGAAGAAGCAAAAGCAGTCTTTGCCATATTTTTTGTAAGTAGGTAGTCTTTAGAAGACCAACTGCCTTGTTCGTGTACTGGTTAGATCATTTAATAACCTCCTTACGTGTATGATATTAATACAAGAGAATATTATTAAAGAAAAGGTTTATCTGCTTGTTTGTTTGTCAATCGGATACGAAATTTTTTTTGTTTTACTATCATTTTTATCATCATCATTGAGAGAGGTTATAACCGATTGATGACAGTTTAAGATTTCGACGTAATTTATCATATAATACTACAAACCTGAAAAGACGGTCTTTTGTTTTAAGCAAACTCTTCGTACTTACCTTTGTATCAGACGTCGCTTCAAACGATGGACGTCCACTGCTAGACATAGGTCTCACGAAATGATGCCCACAAGGCCCGATCTTGTGCCGCCTGGCTCCAGTGGCCACCGGCGATCCTCCTTATATCGACGGTCCACCTTGTGGGGGGGTCTTTCTACACTGCGTCGTCCGATGCGGGGTCGCCATTCCAGCACCTTCCGGCCCTAACGTCCATCGGTTCGTCGGACTATGCGCCCCGCCCATTGCCACTTCAGGTTCGCGATTCGTAAGGCTATGTCGGTGACTTTGGTTCTGCTACGGATCTCCTCATTTCTGATTTGATCGCGTAGAGAAACTTCGAGCATAGCCCTCTCCATCGCATTCTGAGTGACTTTGAGCTTTCGAATAAGGCCCATAGCCAGCGACCACGTTTCCGATCCGTTTGTATCAGTAGGTGGTTTATAAATGAANTACTTACCTTTGTATCAGTCGTCGTTTCAACCGATGGACGTCCACTGCTAGACATAGGTCTCACAAAATGATGCCCACAAGGCCCGATCTTGTGCCGCCTGGCTCCAGTGGCTACCGGCGATCCTCCTTACATCGACGGTCCACCTTGTGGGGGGTCTTCCTATACTGCGTCGTCCGCTGCGGGGTCGCCATTCCAGCACCTTAAGGCCCCAACGTCCATCGGTTCGTCGGACTATGTGCCCCGCCCATTGCCACTTCAGGTTCGTGATTCGTAAGGCTATGTCGGTGACTTTGGTTCTGCTACGGATCTGATCATTTCTGATTTGATCGCGTAGAGAAACTTCGAACATAGCCCTCTTCGTCGCACGCTAAGTGACTCTGAGCTTTCGAATAAGGCCCATAGTCAGCGACCACGTTTCCGATCCGTTTGTATCAGTAGGTGGTTTATAAATGAATATAGCTGACCAGTGCAAAAGAATTAAATATATTTGAAATTATAAATATCTATGAAAAGTAATTGTGTACCTAAATATCTATTAATATAAATGAGTATGAAAACTATGTAATGAAAATAAAAGTAGGGACTTGAAATTTGGTAGGAATATTCCTTTTTCCGAGTAGAGGTCAGCTAAGAACGGTAACAATACTTACTAATAGGTATAATGTTATAAATGCGGAGGTAAATTCTGTTGCGCTTTCACTCCATAACTACTTAACATATATAAATAAAATTTGGTACACCGATAATCTAGAGCCTGAAATAGAACCATAAACTTTTTGCAGTAATACACAAAAAATAGCTCTTTGAAGTATTTATGTGTACGTTTCTTATTTGTAAGACAATTTGCCTAAATTAATGAAAATGCTACCCAAAAAGCATTCCATGCAGACGAAGTCGCGACTTCAGCAAGTATATATAAAAGAGATATCCAGATATCTATTGACTCATCACGATATCACTGAAACCATAAGGCGTAGAGACTTGAAATTTGGTAGGAATATTAGTTTTGCCGAGTAGAGGTCAGCTAAGAACGGATAAATTAATGAAAGTGGTAACACTTTCATTAATTCATCCAAGAAACATTCCACGCAGACAAAGTCACGGGTTCAGCTAGTGTAAACTATATGTACATTGGAACCTTTTATTAACACTGTTTGTAATTTACATAAGTTAATACTTTACTTTACACCGCTTTATATACTTATAATATATGTTTATGTGCTAAGCGGAAATAGACTTTTATCACATTACTTGGTGTAGTTTAAAAATTGGAGTACTATTTTTACCGAAAGGGCAACAGCTAGTAAATAACATTTCAAGCCGATTATACAAATTTCAGGCAAATGACGTCAGCAAAGCGTACCAGAAGAGCAATAGTAAAATAAAGCTGATCTCATACTTAAAAGCCTTTTTATATGATTTCATTTAAATGCATGAATAAAGGCGTAACGAAATTTAATATGCAAAATTTCACATGAAAAACAGCATCTGAAGTGCACCTTTCCAATGGCGTCGCGGAAGCAGTAAATCAATTCAATAATAAAAATGCAATAAAATTACAACAACCGAATGAGGAATTGCTTCTTTACAATAAATAAAATAAATTATATTATACAGTGAAACGTTGTAAAATTTTATCTCGTCATTATGATGACTTATTTAATCAAGCGCACAAGCGCGTAGTTATACTTCGGACCTAGACAAAAATTAAGTTATAAACTTTTATGTTTTTATTGAAAAATTTACTTTATGATTAAATATAGCCAACTTCTTTAAGTAACACTATATTCTTTAAGTAACATATATACTATTATTATTATTTATAATAGGCTAAGCAGCTTTCGCTAATGCGCCTATATCAATTTTAGTGTATTCAATTGTGCTTTTTGACATTTCTGTGTTTGTCCAGTCTATTCTTAAACTGATTTAGCGATCTCGCAGTCACCACACTCTCAGGCAATTTGTTCCACTGGTGTAAAACTCTATTACTGAAAAAGTGCTTAAATGGGTTTGATGATGCCCGAGTTTTAAATTGTGACCTCTTAGGTTGGGGTTACACTTTTTAAAAATTCTTCATCAAACCATCACACGTTGTAAAAACCGTTCATGATTTTGTAAGCTCCTGTGAGATCGCCTCGTGAGAAGCCTTTGCTCATATGTAAAATATTTTAATTCTCGTGGCATTTTAGTAGCTCGTCTCTGCACTTTTTCAAGCATATCTATGTCTTTACTGTCTCACTATATAGGTAAAAAGTAAATAGCAGCACATTAACGTCCCATTGCTGGGCACTGGCCTTTTTACTCATACGAGAGGTTTACTAGAGCATAGACCCAGCAAGCTGTTACGCTGCGAGTTGGCAGACATAGTACACAAGTGGACTCTCTATTTTCACTCTCGTAGTTCGATGTGACGGGAATCCGACACCTCCGGATAGAGATCAGGTTAACGTGCTCCCCGAGGCACGGGGATAGATAACACCGCCATCTTCCCAACTTCGGGCCAATATAGAGAAAATCTTAACAGAATACTCAATATGCATTTTTTTTAATTGGCCCGACCCGGGACTTGAATCCAGGACCTCATGTCTGTGGCCCAACATGCTAAGCACTAGACCAATGAGGCAGTTATATATACAACAAGTATATCGTATATATAACACGGAAGTATAGTAAATATTTTTTGTGTTGTAAACTCCTATCATCACTCAAATCGGAAAAAAAGACCTGATTCAAAAGTTATGTTTAATTTTCGCACTACCTGTAAGTAGTTTAGGTAAGTAGCAACTTCCCACCGCTGGGCACAGGCCTCCTCACTAAAAGGAGAGAGGATTTGTAGAGCAAAGACCCATCATGCTACTCCCTTGCGGGTTGTCAGGCAAGAACACAAGCGTGTGCGCTAATACTAATGTCCACTATATTCCTTCACTCTCATAGTCTGATTGGGCAGCAATTCGACACGGTCGGCGTGACATAAGAGACGGCCTAACGTGCTCTCCTACGTACAGGGTTCGGGTGTGTGTAAGGTACGAACTCGCAATACCCGCTAAAACCCAGCGGAACCGCCATCAAGCAAGAGTGGGGAGCCAGAGGTTCGTTGAGGCATTCCGCTCTGGCGACTCGGTTGCAGCTCACAGATATACTACAGGGGAAGTCACTGAGGTCCCCAGGCGGGACATTCTGCCACAATGTGGTGGGCTGTGTCTGACGAGGCACCACACTCGTGACATCTGGCGGACGGCTGACAGCCAACAGTTTGGTACAGGTATTTGCCGAAGCAACCTGTAGGAGAGCGATCCGTGCTCTCTTCCCAGCCATTTAGGCACGGGGGTAAGCATACCCCTAACTTCTTAACTTCAGGTAAATAGATAGATAATATACTTTACTGAACATCACACTAAAAATAGAGGTACAATTACTCAGTATTAGGTACTTTTATTGTGCAATTGGGCGGTCTTATCGTTCATTAGTAATTTCTTCCAGACAACCCTGGCCTTTGGGAAACCGTCAAAGATTGGAGAGAGATGGTAAGTAATGTGTATAAACGAAAAGACGTACTATTACTACTGTTAATAAATACTGAAAATTTCTTAAGAGGAAACTCCATATCGATTTTCCTCCACCTCATGAATGTAACCGAAGAAACTGACCACTAAACTGTAAAATTTGCTTATTTGAATTATGCCACTATTTTTACAAAGCATCGGTTAAATATATCCTTAGAAGTACTAAGAAATTTTAATTCCGAATCACAGAACATTACAATTTGCAGTACACAGTAAATTAATTACAGCAAGCGCAAGATCCATCTCGCTCATTACTACGCTCATAAAACCGTCGCAGCCGTCGTAAAAGACGGGTGAACGATTCAATATGTTCATATTGTCATCCTACCGAGAAATGAACGTATGAACAGAATTAACCTTTATTATTGACGATTTCATAAATTGGAGCAACAATATACAGGTATAAGAGATCAGATACACTTTTAATACAACGACAATTGAATCGGTCGTTTCAAAAACCTCTTAGGTCACATTTTTTGCTGAAACTGATCTTAAAAATACGTATTGAGGACTTATTGTACGTATGTAATTGTAAGTTTTTAAATAAATAAGTAATATGAAAAAAATTATGCTAATTCCGACGACTTTACGTGAGTTTTAACAAATGATGATAAATTAACTAGCTCACCCAGCAAACGTTGTTTTGCCAAATAATTACTATTATCGCTATTGAAAAATAGGGGTTGCTGATAGAAAGGTGAAAATGTAGGGTTGTATGTATTTTTGTGTGCTGTACCAATAAAAAATAAAAACAAAAAAAATTAAAATCAAATTTTGGGGTGGATCACCCTTAATATTTAGAGGTTTCAAAAATAGATAGTAGCCGATTCTCAGACTTAGTGAAAATAAAAAAGTAAGTAAGTATGTAGCAGCTCATTAACGTCCCACTCCTGGGTACAGGCCTCCTCACTCATACGAGAGAGGGTTTTTAGAGCATAGACCCACCAAGTTGCTCCACTGCGGATTGGCAGGTATACACACACAAGTACACAAGTGCACTCTCTTATTCCTTCACTCTCATGGTCCGATGTGACGGGAATTCGACACGATCAGAGAGAGATCAGGTGCAGGACCGACGGCTTAGCGTGCTCTCCGAGGCACGGGGGTGGATCACACCGCCAACTTCCCAACTTCGGGCAAATATTAAGAAAATCTTATTAGAAAACTCAATATCGATCTCAAATTCCCTGACCGGGACTCGAACCCAGGACCTCATGTCTGTAGTCGAATATGCTAACCACTAGACCAATGAGGCATGCATAAAAAAAATATAAGAATCGGTCAAGCCGTTTCGGAGGAGTATGGGAACGAACATTGTGACACGAGAACTTTATATATTAGATAATATTAATAATTAAGAAAGTATTTTAGCATATACTACAAGTTTAATAAAGAATATTTGAACTTGCGTAGGCCTGGAATCAGACTTAGATACTCTCAAATCACACACAAGCAAAAATAACATTTAATTACATGTTCATTAATATTTATAATAATGCAATTAAAATTGCATATTACGTTATGAGGAAACATTTATTATGAAGCCAATACAAAATTCTTACATCGGCAAATAAACACCAATAAAACCGTTTCGATGACAAGCGTTTTCAATACAAACAACTGCAACTCGAACTGCATTTTATTTACAGCATATAAATAAAATCCCTACATTTAAAAAACATTTTGTTAACTGCGTTGAACCAAACTGTAGCCATGTTAATGGGTAACTGAATTTTATAGGCAACATTTATGTAGACGAAATCGGTGCAGCGAAAGCTTGCTGTTTTCGGAATACGTAAATGTAAAATTTACTATCTGTTTATTTCCATCTATATATCGCCGCTGGAAAGCAAGCATAGTAACCCTCAAATCCAAAATTAGCCATTAAAACAAAATCCGTATGTTAAATAGTATTATCACTTTAAGTAATAATATTACTAAACAGATTAACTTCATCGACATTATCATAAAGTGTTGTTTAAAGAATATTTTGCTGATTTCTACGAGTTTGTTTCAAGCCTTGATATATTAACCAACTTCAGGTAAGTTACACAATTAAGAACCCAAGAACGGCTAAACTGATTAAATTCTTATTAAAGTTAGTTCTTCCCAAAATTATGCTATAAGATGATAAAAAGCCTATATTTACAAGAATTTGAAAGGTTTGCCAAGACAGAAAGCTTCGATTGGTATATTAGATTTGATTGTTCTTCAACCGGAATGGTAAAAAAGCTATCAAAATATCAGACAAACTCATGGAGTAAAATAACGGAAAATTAATTTCTTTCAACACGACATCAACAAAACTTAAAGTCGGATTGACTTGAAATGCCGCACATATATTTCTTTCGCGACTTTGCCTCTCACTGTGAACGGCTGTACCCATATTTCCACAAAATATAACAATTTAAATGAAATATGTGCATGGACAAGTGATGATACCAACACTTATGTATGGTAGTGAAATTTGGGTATGGCAGAAGATGCCCTAATCTATTAATAGGCGATATACCCCTTACGGTTTCTACACAGCATCGTACCAGGACACAAAATAAATGCGGTACAGATGAGTGCGTTGAGAAGTATGAGTGGATTGAAACTGAGTGGCAAAGTAAAAAATAGTGTGATAAGAGAACGTTGTGGTATAAAAGAAGATGTAGTGACTAAAATTGAAAAAGGTATGATTTGGACACGTAGAGAGAATGAATGAAAGGAGACTGACTAAAAGATTTATGGGGCAAGAGTGAATGGGAAACTTAGAAGGTAAAAACCATTCCGAACGTTCCTGGACCAAAACCCAGGACATTTTAAAAAAGGGCCAGGTCAAGAGTACTCTAAACCGACGAACTTGTAGGAATGGTTTAATAAGAATGAAATAAGCAAAGGAGATATGCAAGGGTCGTGGCAAGTGGAATAACCTGGTCTTTGCCTACCCCTATGGGAGTGATGCTGTGTATGTATGTCGGTAAACGAACAACGAGATTACCATAACTTCTCGCTCAGTTGAGTTGAAATTCGGTATAGATACTTTTTTGCGATATAGACTTCCAGTAAAAATAGCATTATAATAAATACTTACAACTGTTTTTTGAATTCTGTATTGGAAATACAAATAGACTGTCGGCCTTTGATGTAATATGTTGTAATGTAAGAAGAATGAAAAAAAAAGTGTTAGAAAATATTACTTGGTGAATCAATAGAAATCCCGCTTTCAAATATTCGTATTACGCATATTTTGACCGCAAAATATTAGCAACTTAAACAAAATTAATTAGGACAAAACGTGACTCACATAAAATGGATGCCGATTCTAAGTCCCTATAAACTTTATACATTTACCTTAAGCTTAAAGATTTCAACTATGTTTTCTTTAAACTCTTATATTTTTCTAATGATCTGTATCCAATCTAAGTATTAACGCAATAAAAAAGTGGTCTGTACTTGCTTAAGATGCTACCAGTGATTTCTTATTAGATTCGTCTACTATTTTACGACTGACCAGCTTGCGTAATTTGTACATAGTTTTGGAGAGTTGAAAGCGTTAATCTTTATTTGTAGCATAAAAAACTTATTTGACTAATTATTTTTTTAATATTGCGGAGAAAACTATTTATCCCCGGAGTAAGATAAATAGGAGTCGATTAATGACCCACTGCTGGGCACAGGCCTCTATGAGCTGATCCTCCCTTATATGAGATTGGGTTTTTAGAGCCTAGACTACTCCACTGCACTCCTCTCCACTAAATCACATAAATTTTATAAAGAGAACATATTATACCTTTCCAGAATTCGAAGCCGTGATAAGAATCCAAGTTTCTATCCATTGCGCCATCACTGCTTCGGGGTTAGTCATTATTCAGTAATGCTGGGCAAAATTACCTTATTTAAATCACATTAAAACACCATCCTGTGCACTTAGACGACGGCTATATTTATATATAATTATATATATTAGTATAATATGTATTTTTGGGTTCGTATGTAAATATATATTTATTAGTATGTATTTTTGTATGTATCTATGTACTACACCTTTTATACACCACATACCCTTGTCCGTAATAAATCTGTCTAACCCTAAGGTTGCCTGGCAGAAATCGCTACTTAGCGATAAAGCCGCCTTTTTGTACCCTATGATTAAGTTATGGTATCTATTGTATTGTATTGTTTATGGTGTACAATAAAGTGTATTCTCTCTCTCTCTCTCATCCATTTAGTTTAGTTTCAAACGAAAACGTCTGTACCCTGCAATGAGAAGTTAATAATTTGTTATTTACAAGGATTTCAAAGCTCTGTCAAGACTGAAAGCTTCAATTTGTATATAAGATATCGTGATGTGATTAAAACACACAATCGTGCACAGCTAAGCTAGGTCATTGGTGTTGCTAAGTAAATCTAACTGTCTGTCATGCGTGCAACTTCCTGCAGACGACATCGGTAGAATATTGATCATGTAAAGCGTCATGGCGCCTACACTGCTGTCTACGGGTATTATAATTGTTTTATGACTATATGCAGAGTGGCTCTAAAAGGGATTTTATCAACAGTCAATGACAACGGACATGGTGTATACAAATTAATCTATGTCTACTACATTTCCTTCTCGAGCTAATAATCGTTTATTTGTGAATAAAACCTTTACAATTCTATTCTCAAGTTTACTTACAATTTAATAATCTACAGCCGAACAAGCTCTCAACTGATAATCAGCTCTATATACATAGACAAAATTAATGCCTGTGTTTGTGATCTTATAATAATGTCTTTTAAGTAAAAGCTTGTTTGTCTGATGACAACTGCCATACCCATTTATTTATTTTATTATTGCATTCAACAAGTAACATTTTTTACCAGTGAATCCCTTGCAAAATTAAAATATATTTTTTTCTAAATGATACAATGTCGAATGCCCGTGTCTCTTGTCATCACTTACACCATTTATCAATTTTAGAATTATTGCACTATATATTCGACATCTCCGTGACAGTTAGATTGGCTTTGAAAAGTGTTTCAAGGTTAAATCGTTTACTATTTATTAGCGGTTTCCTATTTATTCCTAATATAGTAGTATCTACGCACAAAATGTAGAATTACCTTAACAAAGTGGCATCACAACGAGTTTGAGGCCATAGATATTTATAAGAAAGAGCCTTTTCATAATTTAATAGCATTAAAAACTATTCTGTAACACAAATGCACAAAAACTTATTACAAGTATTACGTATTTGAATTTTATAGAAATTACTTAACAGAAATTTTATGTGACACATCATCAGCCCGGCTAGCTCAGTCGGTAGAGCATGAGACTCTTAATCTCAGGGTCGTGGGTTCGAGCCCCACGTTGGGCGATTCTTTTTTATCTCTATTTAAAGTAGTCACATTTTTTTGTTCTTTTATTGAGTTGGTCTTGTCATAAAATTAAAATTTTTCAGACATGTCATCAATTTATACTTTTATTCACTAAAGTTTTAATAATTGAAGTGGATGATATTTCATATTATAGAAATTTTGTCACATATTAATTCATTATTAAAATTATGTTTCGTAATATTGTACAGCAAACGTAAAAGGTTCTAAGGTTTCTTTTTATTTAATGGGCATAGAAATTGGACTTTATTTTTTTATATTACTAAGTTTTCCATTAAAATAATTGTAAAAGATAACTTTATATTGTTTTGAAACGAGAAAAAACTATTTTTGAAACGAAACGATAGAAAAGTTTTTTGTATAAATACTGTTGCACTGAACCAATAAAATCTTTAGTGGCTCTGCCTTTTTTAACGATTCTTTGATATAAATAGACTCGCTGCGACCTATTTTATATCAGATTTTCTCGTTTTGTATTGTCTGGTCATTCTTTAGAAATGTTTAACGCCTAAACAATTTTATTATTAAAATAAATCGCAAAACGAACTTAAAATTCACTACATATTGAGTGATTTTGTCTTCAATACATATTTGCTAGACTAGTGGGAACTCACAATACGTGGCCGATTAAATGGGTTATAAAGTATACTAGGCTATGTTGTGTTACACATTATGATTTTATTTTAACTTTTTAATGTTATTATCTTTGTTTATTCACGTCGTACTGTGGCGTTCTCTCGCACTGTATATATTGTATAAATAAAAGTATTTTACTCAAGTTGAAATATAGATTTTTTTAACTCGTATTGGGTGACAATGTTCACACAATTTTCACAAGTATTACTTCATTAATTAAATATATTTTGTATTAAATTCTACATCACCATGTAAAAGGTTTAAAAGTTAATAAAATAGGCTTTTTTCTGGTCAAATATTACTCATATGTGCCAAATATAATGAAATATGCAAAAAGATACCTAAGCTTAATTCAAAAAGATAAGCTCACCAGCGAATTATAAATAAAATATGTTTATTTTTTCTATTATTTTGTTTTCTTTTTATTTAAGAACCTTCATGTTAAATTGTTCAAAGTTTTGTTACTGTTTAATTTGTAATGTGTGTATTATATAAGACTCAATACAAATGAATTAACTTAATTTCAATTTGGTTTTAAAACAATTGTAAGAAGGTATGTACTTTAATTTGTTTTTATATTACTTGTTTAACTGAAATGCAGCATAATATTTTTTTTACATCAAGTACGGGAACACTTAAACTTCTAAAGTACTTTCGCCCGAAGATAAGAAACAGTATGCTTGCTAAGTGATTTATTATTCAACATTAGCCGGGTTATCTGAGCCAAGTTTACTGCCTATAATATTTTGAAATAGCTCCTGATAAGTTTTTATCAACCGTTCACTCTCAACTTTACTTAGCAGAACTTTTAAAATTCAAATTTCTCTCTAGTATAAGAACATTTTTTTATTTTGTACAGCATGATTGTTACCTATGATACTAAAATCTAAATGATAAGAAACTTTACCTTGGTAATGCGCTAATCAACAATCTGATGTATAGAAACAAAGAATGTAATAATAACATTTGGTCATTTATTTACCACTTATCAAACTAGTACTATTTACATAAACTTTTATTAGTGTGTCTTCAAATGGACTTGGGAATAGTTTAGATTTATAATTCGATTCGATAAATAAAAAAATTACCCATATCTCCACGGGATTGTCAATCACGCGGGTGAGTTTTTGTATCCAGTCGTTAGAATGTACTATTAATAAGTTTACCTTTGCGTAAAAGTGTGTCTGCATTTGTTTGTACGTTTGTGTGGGTGTGTGGGGGGGGGGGGGTATGTGTGTTTATGCATGCGAGGGCCACAAGTTCATTTTTGTGTGTGTCTTACTCTTTTATTTATAGATTAAAAACAATGAATACAAAGAAAAAATTAAAGCCGATACGCGATCTTTTTAAAATCATTACACAGTAAGAATCCTTTAAACCTTTTTACAAAATGATTTCAATAGACAGCGAGGTTTTTCGCTTTAAATAAAGAATTTATAATTGATCATTTGAGTGTCATTAGCTATAAATTTAAAACAACGTATTTCAACTTGAGTGAAAGGTAAATTTTATTACTGACGATTTTGAACAAGATATACATCACAAGAGTACGAATTAATAATAGGAATTGAAAATATCATTTAACGTTAAATTTGATGGACGATAACAAGCAGTGCCTTAGGCAGCCTTCAATCAAATGTGAAACGCTCTAAAATAAAAAAAATTGGGAGTAGAATAGAAGAAATACGAATTAAGAAAGAATAGTATAGTGTTAGTATTCGATACATATATAAAAATCTAGTGTTATGGTGTTTTATTTACTCCTACACCCAACCCCCATTTTTTATCGTTGAAACCGAAAACGATATCCTGATATTATTTACACATCTGGAACTTTCCATTCTCATGGATATTATAACAACGGCTATATGGTAACAATTGCGAAATTTCAAGAGTGAGCTAACCATTCTATGCTTGTCTCATGACATGTAAAAACTGAAAAAAAAAAAACTAATTTAATAAATAGATTCGGGAAATTTAATAAAAACTTTGTAACACCACAATGGATAAGAATATTAAAAGAAATTACAATAAAAATACATGCAAAGGCAGCATTGCTTTGAGCAATCTCAGGTATCTTTAACTTCAACATGATAAGGATTACCTTCAATACAGTAGAAGGATTTAACTAAAACACCTAACAACAGAAGAAGACGTTATCAAAAGAAATGAAATGAATTTCGATATAAAACCTCCAAGCCTTTACTCATGAACCGGATTTGAATTTCCCCGCACAAGAAATGTCAGATGCTAATTTATATATGTTTCATTAGATAAAAATGCACGGGATGCACATATCGATTTTTATATTGCAATTATAAAATTAATGCACAATGTGTCATTTCTGATGATTCATGACCGACAATTTGTTGTCAAGTGTCACTATTACGATGATAGCACACAATAGATATACGCTTTGATTATTTAACAATTCGCAGTAACGGATTATGACCTAGATTTATCTTTTACAGGAAATTTAACACGGCCCGAAAATATATCACAAACTACGGATATAGTGAGTAAACTTTAAAAGATAGTGGTATGCTGTTGGGGCCTTATTTTTAGAGCTTTAAGGGAAATAATACGGTGATACTTGATTTTTGGGACACTTTAACCTTGAAAGCAGTGGAAGCTTTCAAAAGAAAAACATCTCAATTTTGAAATATTCTTCATTGGTACACCGGTTTTATTAAAGATAGTGTGATTACATGGCTATGTCATAGCCTTCCTTAATAAATGGACTATCCAACATAATATATATATATATAGATTCTTTTCACTTATATGTAGATATTGAATGATATGTTATATTATATATTAATAAATAAATATCTTATATAGTTATAAACTAAAATTTATTTTTATTTATTACATTTAAGTTTCAGACACTATAGGGCAGACTCTATTTATTTTAATCCGCTTCTCAACATAAGAAGGTTGTCTGGAAGAGAATGCTTGTAGCAATAAGACCGCCTTTGGACGCTATCATTATAGTTAACTGAAATAATTTTTCAGATCGGACCGGTCGGTAGTGAGATAAGCGCGTTCAAGCAAACAAACAAATTCTTCAGCTTTATAATATTAGTACCTACATGATACAATTTAGGGATTTGCTTCTAGAGCTAGTGTGAAAATAAAGTAAAGGATTTTTCCTCTCTTTATTATAATATCAGGTCAATCAAGACTTCGTGCGACACCCTTTGAAACAATCGCAACAAACGAGCAAAGGCCGATTAAGGCTGCCTTTTTACGCTTTTTAAGCCACACAACCCTTTGTTCACTACGTATCCAATTATTTCGTACGTCCACACCCAAAGCCGCTCATACAAAAGCTCGCTTTAATTTTGTGCTTCCGAATTGGGTTAGACTGTATTATTGAATTAAGGAACAGTGAATTTATGTATTTACAATAACATTTACCATATAAATATGAATTTGTAAGTTTGTGAGGAAGGTGTGAGTCAAACGAAAATTTAGTCTTTAATGAAATCTATCAATACACAACGTAAACACAGACAGTTTTGATAATTAAATTTCGTAAATTCAAATTAATTCCTTTTTCGTCTGCAATGCTATACATGCTATGTTTTTAACATTTAAAATTTATTTCGAAAAACATAAAAACCGTGCTTAATTTAAATTAACAAAACTTTTTAGTTTAAACCGCAAGTTCTAGTCATTTTTCAGTTTTTTTTTTAAAGTTTTCTTGAAATTTTAAGGCTGTACAGGTTAAATTAACCTTTAACTCGGATTCAGCGGGTCAAAATACCAAGGTGCCCTTAGAGCAGTCCGGTCAAATGCAATTTCCACTTTTTTTTTTGTGTGCCGGTGTAATTGGTGTTTCGACGTTAATATGAGAAATGGTCAAAACTTAATCGAAACAAAAAAATGGTAATTAAAAAAAACGCGACCATTACTCCTAGATTCCCGCCAAAGTCCGTAGCATATTAGATCAGAAATTGCTGCTTCTCAATATTAAATGTCAAAAACAATGAAAAAAATCAAAAGTATTCTTTTAAATACAATTTGATGCCAAAACTACGGGATTAACATTAAACATTTGAATTTGAAAACTAAAAAATATGAAAAGTAAATCCTTTTTCAATTTTATTTCATTTCTGCACGACTTACTCGTATAAATTGTACTGGTTTCTAAACGACGGGACGTACGTCAAACGTTTGACAGGTAGGAATAGTTTCTAAGGGAAAGTGAAATTGTTGTTTTTACAATATTCCAAGCATTATTTTTCATACTTTCTCACCTTTTAAACCATCCCTGGCCTTCCACAAATAATTCAAAACCAAAATCAGATAATCCAGCCGCTCTCGTAGAGGTATATGTTAATATAATTATTTGTATATTATGAATATGTTTTATTATATAGATATTTGTATATAAAATCAAAATATTCTTTATTCAAGTAGGCTCAAAAACCACTTTTGAATCATCAGTAGTGTGTCTGTTGGTAATACATCTATCACCGGTTCGGAAAGTTCATTCCGCCGAGAAGAAGCCGTGGAGAAACTCAACGGTTAGTTTTTTAATATAGTTTTTGTAAGTTACAACGTATTTCGCTTTCATGTGCAAGTGGAATCCAGTCCAAACATCTTTGTCGCTTAAATAATCTTCAACTATGTGTAGGCAAATCTAAAAGTGATTCGGGTATATTATTAAAAATGCATATGCTCCACCCGACAAATGATTTCTGAACCTTCTTCACTCTAAAATATGGTATTACAGATTTGATTTTATTTCTTGCTAAAACTCTATTTCGCTCTTTTTGCTGTATAACTGATATAAATATTATTACAGATACATAAAATGTTATTCAATATATATTGCGACGGTATAAGTTTTTAGGATCACACCACACCCTAAACGTTCTGGTATAAAAGAAGATGTAGTGACTAAAATTGAGAATGGTATGCTTAGATATGGGCACATAGAGAGAATGAATGAAAGGAGACTGACAGAAAGGATTTATGGGTCAAGAGTAAATGGGAAAATTAGAAGGGAAAGACCAAGGCAAACGTTCCTGGACTAAATCCAGGACATTTTAAATAGCGGAGGAGATATGCAAGGATCGTGGCAAGTGGAAGGCCGTGGTCTGTGTCTACCCTTATGGGAATGAGACGTGATGTTATCTATGTACCACAGACTACGCTCTGCCATTTTAATATTCTTATAGGTGATCTGGTAGTGCATCAAGCGATAAGACTGCCTCCTGTACTCTAACTATTTCTTTGTAAGTTACATTAATATCACGTCCTTCCACTCGCCACGATCCTTGCATATCTCTTTCTCTTCTTTCATCCTCATTAAACCTTTCATGCATGTTCGTCGATTCAGAGTACTCTTGACCTGGCTCTTACCCTTCCAACTATTTCATTTCCTCCTTTCATTCATTCGCTCTACGTGCCCAAACCATCTAAGCAAAATAATTGTTTTTCATTTAACAATATTTGATTGCCATATGTACGATTTTTCTTATTAATATAAGTTAGTGTAACTAAAACCGTGAATAATCATCAAATCTCATTTAACTTACACCGTTACCTTTTAGTGAGCCGTCAGATTTTATATGAGAGGCGTGCCCTAGCTTTGTCTGTACAGATTATCCCTTAACTGCAAGAACATGCGTCACGGATCCGTGCAGATATGGCTATGGGGTGTGGTGGTCATAAATCCTATGGCCCGTTTCATTTTGTGCAGTTATATTTAGTCCTCTTATTTTGGTTATAAGCTGAGCGTGCTTTTACAATAACTTTTAACTTTGGAGCATATCTTTATGAGCGGTTTTATCCGTGGTTATCTCACAACTATCTGGGTTTCCATTTAACCAGTCAACTGTGTCGCTCCGTTCTGAATGATATTTATAATTGAAGTGAAACTTCTTTAGGCGCACGTGGGTAAACGAAGTGTTTTTTTTATATAAAATTCATTTGAAGGTGGGGTAGTTTTAATATTTAGTAATAACATGTGGCATTTTAATTTGTCACTCGTCATTCAATAATTTAATATACTTTTTATAAAATAATTCATAAATTCTCTTTTCTAAATTTTAAATTCAAAAACAAATTTTATTCATAATTTGTAATATTGACAAAAAAACGAGGCATTTTTATTTAAAATTCGATTTCGAATTATTTTTGACACTTATAGGTTTTAATGACAAAGAAATTCAATAAATTCCTAACATATCTTCCTTTTTCACTCCCTCTTAGTCTCGAAAATCTAAAGTTTTAGATTTGTATTAATATATACAAGACTTAAAAATTAGTTGTTGTATGTGTATGTTTACTTTGTACGCAGACAATTTTAACTTTTATTCTATTCCAAACTGAAATAAAAACTATGTCCTAAATTAGTTTCAAATTTGATAATACATTTCATTTTTCACGGTAATTACAATTTAAATACCATTTGTTAATTTGGTACGAATATTAAGACGTAGGAACTGTTAGATTTTATGTGACTTGTTACCAAGTTTTCGATTAAGCATAGCTTAACAATTGTAAAATTTATTTATTTTTTACAATTTATTAGAGGTCTACTAAATAAATAAAGTTTGTAATACAGTGATATCTAGTTAGTCGATGTTCCTTCGAGGATCAAAGTGAAACTGTACGACTATATCATATAGCGCTAGCTAGTATTAAGAAGTTGTACTATTCATTTACTAAATAATCTTGTATGATAAAAATTTATAGACGCTAAAACATTTATGTTTTAAATGATATGTAAATTAATTTTCGATTAAGCATTGCCTAAAAAATTATAATCTTAAACACTTTTTTAAAATACAACACCATTTAGTTAATCTGTGACGACTCAAAGGAACGAAACTGTGTGATATAGCGCTACCTAGCATTAAGTAGCTGTACTAAATGACTCAATGATGTTCTATCTATATTTTCTGAACTATTACTAGATGGCGTTGTTGTATTTATTTTAAATTAACAAATCACAATTTCAACAGTAGCTTATATCTATATTTAAAAAAAAGCAATTATTCAGAACCATCATAGTATTTTTCTCCAAATAATTGCATTTAATATGCGATTTTGTCCTGGAATATTTCATTTTGGCTAATAAAAATATACCAAAATGAATCCATCATTTGTACCTTGGCTAGCAATAAAAATCCTGCAGGCAGTATCTGCCTTTTGGATACCCATCAATATAAGACTAGCTTTCGGGACAACTAGTTGCATAAAAATAATCAATAGAAATCAATGTTGTAAATCTCCTGAGAGTTATAGATAACATAAAATTGTATAGGTATTATACATCTACCTACACCGCCGAAATAGCTCAGTTGGGAGAGCGTTAGACTGAAGATCTAAAGGTCCCCGGTTCAATCCCGGGTTTCGGCAAGAAAACTAATTTTTATTAGTTTAATTTTTAAATAAAATCCTGTTTTTATTTTCTGATAAAATAATAATCGATTGATATTTAAAATCAGCTTAAAATATTAATAAAAAAAGTAAGTGAAACGGTATAGTTTTATTTATTACAGAATTATTCAATACCCTTCAGAACAGAGATATATTGTGGTAGTCGGGCCACATTGCAGATGAAAATAACTTCGGGCTAGACAGTTTTTTTTAAATTTTAAGTATAGATTTGCTAAGGATGTCGGATCATATATTTTAAAATACGCCCGGTGGTAATCTAAAATATATGTTATTAATAAATAGAAAAATAAAAAATATATCTATATATCTAGTTATTAAATAAATAAACTTGATCGTAAAAATTGTAAATTTTGAGAAGATTAAAGATTAATTTTTAATGAAATTAAGAACTGCTTCAAAAAAGTTGCTTCTATGATTCAAATAAAAACAAAACTCCTTCAAAAAATCTTCTAGAAAAACTAATATTTGTGTTTTTAATAATAATATATACAATACTTCACGGGTCAGACAAAACCCTACCGCGGATCGCCATTTGCCCAGGCATGCTTTAGAATAGACAATAATAAATTTAAAATAGAAATACCTTAACTAAAAAATAAAATATTTGCAAAAGGAGTGTTTGCATCGGCCGGGAATCGAACCCGGGCCGCCCGCGTGGCAGGCGAGCATTCTACCACTGAACCACCGATGCTTATACCATTTCTAACAAAAAGTAGTTTTTGTATCTCACCAAAACTATGCATATAACTTTGTATTGAATTACAATAATAAATTTTTAATTTACTATACTTTATTTGATGCGTCTATATACATTGAGTAATATTATACAAATATAATAATACTGACCTAATCGTTACTTATGTAATTACTATGTACATGTAAATGAGACTGAACTACTTCAATAACTAGATCCATTTTGATGCATCCAAGAATGATATAGGTTATCAATTAGATCCGATAAATAATAAAATTTCCCATAATTCCACGGGACAATACCGATTTACTTTATAAGATCGATCATGGCGATAGAAAATGTAACATCAAATGACTTAAAACTAAAAATATAGAAAATTAAATTAAACTTAATTCCTTGTTGATAATTTACCGTCACAATTAGTTAATGTTTACCAAAATCCAAAAATGTGGAGAAGTACATCAATTGTTGCGATAAATTTCGAAAAAATAGGTAGAAGTGAAACTTCTTTTTTTTATATTTACACAAATCTAAAACTTTAGATTTCCGAGACTTAGAGGGAGGGAGAAAGGAAGATATGTTAGGAATTTATTGAATTTAATTGTCATTCAAATATTAAAAGTGTCGAAAATTAATAGAAATACATTTATTGAATTATCAAATGACGAATTCTAAATAAAAATGCTACGTGATTTTTGTCAATATTACAAATTAGTATTCAAAAAAGCTGAACATCTTCGTGACGCTAATCACGCGTTTTATCCGTAAAAATTTTACCCTCCTACGCCTAAAGAAGGAATACTTCAAAAAATGTAAAAAGGAACACTCCTGAGGTTTTTCTATGCAAAATTAGCGACACCTCATTGTTATTATCAATATCAGAGCTTTCTTATGTATCCAAGGTCTAATCACGCAAATTTCACTATATATAATTCAGTTTTTTGTCATTATAGAAGCTTTTAACTTAACCAGTTCCTCAAATAGCAGGTACCACTACAAGAGGTACTGAGTATTCATCATATGAACCTTTAAATAGTACTGACAAACAAATATACATACCTGGGACATATAGTCCAGCTACA
Source organism: Elymnias hypermnestra (assembly GCA_015832385.1). Lineage (NCBI taxonomy): Eukaryota > Metazoa > Arthropoda > Insecta > Lepidoptera > Nymphalidae > Elymnias > Elymnias hypermnestra. Next base: position 1,767,618 of record JACTOM010000023.1, read on the forward strand.
TAGGTCCAATTTCCAGAAAGAGGTCAACCGCTGGATTCAACTCGGTTGGGCAGAGTTCTATGGAAATCTACGTAAGATCTTTTCCTCTAATATCCCTCAGTGCCAGAAGACCAAAATTTTCGAATAGTGCGTGTTGCCAGTGATCACCTACAGATCGCAAACGTGGTCGCTGACTATGGGCCTCATTCGAAAGCCCAAAGTCACACAGCGTGCTATGGAGTGGGCTATGCTTGGAGTTTCTCTACGCGATCAAATAAAAAATGAGGAGATCCGTTGAAGCACCAAAGTCACCGACCTAGCGCTAAGAATCATGAAGCTGAAGTGGCAATGGGCGGGGCACATAGTCCGACGAACCGATAGACGTTGGGGTTCGAAGGTGCTGGAATGGCGACCCCGCACCGGAATGCGTAGTGGAGGCAAACCCCCCACACGTTGGGCCAACGATATAAGGAGGGTTGTCCGTAGCCGCTGGAGCCAGGTGGCACAAAATCGAGTACTGTGGGCATCATTAGGTGAGACCTATGTCCAGCAATGGACGTCCATCGGTTGAAGTGAGTGAGATAAACAAATCAAGCGTATTATGAATTAGACTGTACAGAAACATGCTATATCGTATACTAATCATAGATGTTAATATTAAAAAATCATAAAATCGAAGTCTCAATAACAACGGTATAAATAATCCCGATAATTAAGATTTTTTTCAAATACCTATTATATAGGTTTATCATATATCGAGGGCCTACTTTTCCAGGGTTCACTGTATGTAATTGATAAATGTATCAAGGGTTTTATTAAGTGTATTTAAGTACCTAGTTTATTTGAACTTCAGCTCGGTCACGGCTGCAATTATTTTGTGTGTCAATGAACTCTGTTGAATGCAAAGATGACTATCATATCCATGTATTGAGCTTAAAGCGGACAAGAAAATCACGATAACTTTATGAACTGAAGCTTGATACAGAAAATAGAGTGTTGTATCTTACTCGGATAGTCCATTAAAGCCTTCAGAGGGGTGCCCATATTAATACTCTGGCTGGCAAACTTAGTTCATCTGCATTTGCTGTTAGGAAAGTAAGGCACTGATGTTGAAACTGCTTAAATGGTGTATTTCGATTATTTTCGTTAGGGTAAGGCGGCGGACATTGAAACTTTATATTACAAAAAAGAACAATACGTGCCCTATATCAATTGGGATTTCGTGTTTCCTCAAGAGAAAAATTCAAAGGAATATTATTTCTCACAGTAATGTCGCAATATACATTGAATAATATATATCCTTAATAATATTCATTTAAACAGCAAAAAGAGCGAAACACAATTTTAATACAAGAAATAAAAAAATCTTGTAATGCCATATTTCAATATAAGAAGGTTCGGAAATCATTTGTCGGGTTGAGCATACGCATTTTAATAAGATACCCGAATCACTTCTAAGTTTGTCACACATTTTAAAGAAATATGTTAAAAGTTAAATTACAAAAACATACTATATTATTGAAGATTATGTAGGTGACAAAAATGTTTAGACTTGATTCCAGTTGCACATGAAAGCTAAGCACGTTGTAACGTACAAAAACTATGTTTAAAGGAGTAACCGTTTCTTGCCGGTTTCTTCTCAGCGGATTCAACTTTCCGAACCGGTGGTAGGTTTATTACCAAGAAACAGACTACTGATGATTCACAAGTGCTGATCCTACTCGTGATTACGTCTTTAAAATCGCATCCAAAGGGAGATTATGCAAAAAAACGAATGATAACAAAATCGGGAGACAGTTTGGTGTTGTACCTCCATCCCAAATTCAATTACACGATTGGATAGCTAAAGAATCACAGAATTTATTATGCTAAGTAAGGACTGTAACACATCGCGCTCGGCAGAGGGGGAAGCCCCGCCGTTTTGAAGCTTTTACTCCTTAAGAAATTCACGTACAACAAACGGCCGTGTTCATAACAGTCACAAACCGCTTTTGTACAAAAAAACTACATTATTTGTCCTGAAATTAATGTTATGAGTAATAAAAACGAAATGGGTTCCTTTTGTCATATAGTACCTAATACTAATATGTTTATTATAGTAATAAAACATATATTCATTATAACCGTTTAAACTTTCTTCGAGGTACAAAATCAAACTTTTTCATGCCGTGTCTTCTGTGATCTAGACTATCGAAATGTTATACTTTTAAATCAAAATTTATGTTGATCTATGTTGTGAGATTACCAAAACTGGTCAATAATTTGTAAATGGTAATACATTAGTCGATAATTAAAGCAGATATAAACAATTCAAACACAGTCTTGAAACAAAATTTATATTTAAGCTTTTTCCTGCGTTAATTGTAAAGTTCAGTATCTAAATCTGTTATTGCCTCAATATTATTAAAATTGCATATAAATTCATGATTTTTAACGTGATAGCTTAAGAAATCAGTAGATTATGAGTCTCAATGACTAGAAACTTCTCTCATATATATAGCTCTGTCTAAGAAGCGCAAGTTCATTCAAAGTGTTGCTCACACTATAACACAGCTCGTCTGCAACACAGACTCTGCAATACAAAGCCTACATATATAATCACAAGGCAAAAATTTCCTCAATAGACACGGTAAAAACCTATTGAAAAGCATTAGAAATTATACTAAACTTTTTATCATTAACTTGTGGTTGGATCTTTGTTGGGACAATGAAGTCACCTACTGGTTTATTATCAGTGTTTCCAAGAATATTTTTAAAAACAGCTCATTTCTATGTATCATAAAAGACATTTTGCGATTTTGATTCAATTCGCGAAGATTTATATCCCCACTCACGAATCGATGCGCTGTCAATAGTCGCTTTATGGGGACCTCCCGTTAGCCTTATAATGTTCTCTGCCTTATACTTTGCACATATATCATCAAAAGTCATTTCAAATTTAACAAACAACTGTAGACAATAGAATTTAAATTGTTAATACATTCTATTCACATCATTTATATATATTTATAATTGTAAATGTATCTGTCTGGTCGTGTAAAGAATTCGTTCGAAGTTCGATAATGCTTGACATATGCAAACAACTTTTTCCTGTTATAGTTTGAAACTCATTGACTTTTACTATAAAAAAAATCAAAAAAATATCTTTAGGTATACGTATATTTGTAATTTAATATGTAAGGTAGCAAGTAAGTAGCTATAAAGGTCCCACTGCTGGTGACATGTCTGACCTGACCTGACTGATAGGTGAAAAGGTTTTAGAACTTCGACCCACCACACTGCTCCACTGCTTGACAGGCCACATATCCCTAATAAGCAGATATCAATATTTTCATTCATTGTAAAGGACGATAATAAATTTTAAAGGACAATCAAACACATTTACCAATAACATTTTATAAAGAGAACTTAGAGGTTGCCCAAGATTCGAACACGAGGACAACTTATCTAGCCACAAGGTCAAACTACAATATAGAGTTATACATATACATCCGGTCTGTTTTTTTAAATATAGATGCATAAATACATTTGTTTTGTCGGTTATAGTCTGAAATCCTCCCGAAAGAATTTTTTGACAAAAAATCCATAATTAGTTTTTAATCGACCCTATCCAATTCAAACACAAACATACGTAACATCACGTCTCATTCCTATAGAGGTAGGCAAAGACCACGTTCTTTCACTTGCTACGGTCCTTACATATCTCCTACGCTTCTTTTATTCTCATTAAATATTTCATACAAGTACGTCGGTTTAGAGTACTCTTGACCTGGCCCCTATTTAAAAGGTCCTGGATTTGATCCAGGACCATTCGCATTGGTCTTCCCCTTCCAACTTTCCTATTCACTCTTGTCATACAAATCCTTTTTGGCCGTCTCCTTTCATTCACACCATCACAGTATACCTTTCTCAATTTAAGTCACTACATCTTCTTTTATGCCACAACGATCTCTTATCACACTACTTCTTACTTTGTCACTCAGTTTCAATCCACTTATACTTCTCAACGCTCCCTTTTTTACCCCGTTTATTTTACTTTTGTGCTTCTTCTGCCATACCCAACTTTCACCAGCATACATAAGTGTTGGCACCAACACTCCTCCATGCACAGCCAGTCTGGCCCTTTAAGAAACCTTCTGGCTCATAAAGGTGTGCAAAGTATCATTTACCATATTCCCTGCATTCACTCTCCTTTTTATATTACTTTCACATGTTCCATCTTTTGTAAATTTAGATCCCAAGTATAGAAATTCTTTCACCTTTTCCACTTGTTCCCTATCTATCAAAATATTGCCATTTAGCATAAATTTATCCTAATCTAACCTCATGTTACTGACTGACCACTGAACCAATGAGACATTATTTTACATAATATCGCATTTACGTATTTTAAAATCGCAACCAAATATGTATGTACATACACGAAAAATGTTTCTATCTTTATTCCTTATAAGTCTTTGAAAGCATCCAACTAATGTGGCATAAATCAGTTTCATTAGAAAGGCAATAATGTGTAGATGGTTTTAGACCACTAAACTCACTATTTTCAGAACTATTTGCGATAGATTATGACGAAGTAAAGATTACTTCCCTTTACAACCGTATCGCGAGGAACAACTTACTTAGTAGCAGCCCATTAATGCCGCACTGCTGGGCACAGGCCTCCTCACTCATAGGAGACAGGGTTTTAGAGCATAAAACTACCACGGTACTCCACTGTGGGTTGGCAGGCATAGTACACAAGTGCACGCTCTATTCCTTCACTCTCATAATCCGATATGTCGGGAATCTATGACTTAACGTACTCTCCGAGGCACGGGACTGGACCACACCACCTACTTCCCAACTTCGGGTAATTGAGGAAATTTTAATAGAAACCTCGATCCTCATGTCTATAGTCGAACATGATAACCACTATACCAATAAGGCAATTGCAGACAACGAACAGTGAGAGGAGAGGAACACCTAGTTACCTTTGCAGTTGATAATCGTGACATATAAATTCACGACAGCAGATATTTTTAAGCCTACAATATGATTTGTACAAATTGTGTCTACAATGGGCCGTCCTGATTGAAAGGTCACATCGAATGGGCGCAACGAGACAAGGTCACTAGGTTAGAACTGCCGCCCGAGGTCGTGGCCAGCCCAAATCCTTATTGTATAACGGATCAAGGAATCAAAAATATACTGTACACATAATTTGTAATATACAGAAAATAACTCCTACACCATTTAGCACGATCTTCTTATACATATTTATTTTGGGCGGCCTTGCAGGCGCAATGTGCTTGCTTCGCTAGGATAAGTCCTAGGTTCGATTCCTAACATTGCAAAATTAGGAAATTGCATTTTCTACTGTAATTTGTCTGAATCTGGACAGGAGTCTTCGGCATTGGCAAATTACCACCCTTCTAGCAAAGACGTACCGCCCAGCAAAAGATTTGTCTATGATGCTGTGTATAAACCATAAAAGATAAATTGCTCTTTACCAGATTAGCGGGCTTCCATCTTAGACTATGATCATGTTCAAACACTAACCTGTCAGCAACAAAAAAAGTTAATTACAAAAATAATATATTATTGACTAATAAGTATGACGCTGATGATATAAAACTTATAATATATAAAACTTAAAAGGTAAAATTACAAGGTTTCCTTCGCCCTCTTCTCTCCCTGCCAGTTCTGATAAGAACCCATAACCAACTCAGTCAGGTATCCATTTTTTATAAGTTTCTTAATAAGGCGTGTTATTAAATATTTTTAGTGCCTGATGTAAATAAAGCAATCAGATTTTTCAAAGCATGCTTAATGTGCGATAGTTATAGAGTTTCCAATTGTTCTAAGGTTATATAATACATTCATCAGTCTTATTTCTTAACTTCTGCTTAGCTTATTCTTAATCTTTAGCAAGTCTTTAACTACCAGAACAGGAAAGAGATGGATGCATATCTGCGTTAAATAAACAAAACCAAACAGCAAATTTTACTACAGGCTTTAAAAGTTGCTAAAGCACATAAATTATAAACCTATAATTTACGTACTAAAGAGCAACACTTTTATAACCTAAATTATATCGTGCGAGACCTTATTGTCCAAACAATGACCCAATAAATAAATCTTGTCCGGCCTCAGGAATGAATGAAGTCAGAAATTTAAGGTTAAAAGTTTTGTTCTGATATATTTATAACATGAAATGCTTTTTAGGCCATATACTCCTCATACATTGATTTTTAAAATTTAATGAGCCAAAAATGTTCATGTCGCCTGTGCTGAGTTCTTCATTTCTTCATTCATATGAGAAAAGGTATTATTACTGCTAACAGGTTAGCACTTAACTATAACCTCGCCTGATGGTAAATGATGATACAGCCTAAAACTGGAAAAGTCCAAATCTTGTCAAAGATGATTTATTTCTTATGGTTTTTACACAGTATAAGAAAGACATTTATTCTTTACATACTGTGAATCATGTACAAATTTTTGAAGTATAAATTTGTGTAGCGGTGTCAATCAGAAAAGGTGACCAGTCAGACATGGGATTAATATGATAATCCCATTGCTGATTTTCAGTGGCCATCCTTCCACTCCTATCAACGCTTCGACGGCGGCAAAGTTTATACCTGCAATGCAATTACATAAAAATTTAATTAAGAAACGCATGAGTATATGGGTGAATGGACTACCTAAGAAATAAGTGTATGAATGTGTGTTTGAAGTGTGTGAACGAACGAGATACAGAACACCTTCACTCTGGACCTGTCGCTTGGAAGCCGCAATAATGAAGTATTTCTTGTACGAAAAACTTTATTAACAGTACTTTGAAAGCTATTCGGTGCACTTCTTTGCTGGTAGGCTGGTGACTAGCCAAAGCCGAAGCCTTCCATCTGTCCAAACTTACAATCAGACAAATTAAAAAAGGCTATTTCCTTAATTTACTAGCGAACTGAGTACTCGTGCCGCGTCAGCAAAGCCTTCAAAGCTAAACGTTGGATTTGGAAGCACCATGAAAGATGCAACCTTCTTTATATTAAGAGAAACTTAATGGCGCCTGCACAGCAAAACGGCGACTTTTAAAAAAAAACCCAAGTGTCTCACCGCTAGGCCATCTTGGCTTCTATGGATATACAGTTATGATAAATTAAAGTATCCAAGAAATTGGGCAGCGTAGATCTTCATAGCTTTAGATTCTTTACAAGTAAAATTTCTAAATTTGATTACCGATAGAGAAAATATAGAAAATGATCAGCAATAATAAAAATGTATTTATTTTTCTGCATACATCCTTTTCAAATATTGAATAACCCATATTTTTGCTATTCGCAGACACAGTGTTGTTTCTCAATGAATGCTAATTAACAAACTTCGGCATATATTGTAAACAAAATAATTACGATCCTTCAAATATAGTAACATAATAACATCGTGAAAGTTTTTGTTTTTCATATACAAAATTTTCCTGTACCTATCTATCGAGTCAAAAACTAACCGAATCAAGCATAGATTACGTTATAGATTACTATAAGATAAAATAACTAAATAAAATAGATTTAAGTCGTAATCCTTTCTATTATTATGGTTGTGACAAAGGCAATCGATGCAATTGCTTCACTTTCCACGGTGACAAGTTCACTATACATAACCATAATCACCAATTTTTAGCAATACTTGTACTTTCGTCAATAACTGTCTTTAATTGCAATGCAATATTTATTGCCATGATGTTTTGTCTTTTTTCTTTCTTTATTGCTGACAGGTTAGCGCTTGATTGTGACATCAGTAACTGGTAAGTAACACAGTCTTAAATGGTAGTGCGTTAACCTGGAAAAAGGTAATTTATTTCTGAGCGGTTTTACACGGCATCATACTGTAACTCTCCTCCACTTTTTAGTCGGTGGCACGACACCCGTTTAAAAAATACAATTATATAAACACAGTTTCCTAAATTTGCTTTTCCAGGAACCTAGAACATCTACTAGTATAACAAGTACTCTGATTACTAGTATAACATCAACAGCAACAGTACATTGTTATTCTACGACATACGAGTGAATACACGGAAATATCACAACGAGTCTTTAATTTTAGATATTATCTGTACTTATATATGTACAATATGCATAAAGCAGGTTTTACCGCTAAGGATATTAAATCAAATGGATTCACGCCTTAATATCGTAGGCGAGAAACTCTTGTATCTAAGTCATTTGGCCGTGCCCAAGGCAGAGGTTGGGTTGTCGACCTGTCTACGCAGCTGCGTGAACATAAACTTAAGGTTTTAGGTTTGAATTTTAACAAATATAGCTTCACATCTAAAAAGCTTAGTTACAAAAGTAATTCAATTCGTACTATTACCTAAAATACTCTGTAAGTAACTTGTAGTAGATGACACTTGAAGTTAAGTTTTGTTACTTTCCAATTAATATCTTTTGGTAAGCTCACGTAAAATGTTGAAAGGTTTCCTTGCAAATAATAAATTCGCTTTCAATTTATTAATATACTAGCAATGCCCCGCGGTTTCATCCACGTAGATACCGATCTCGTGGCAGTGGAAAATCGGACTATAAATTATTATTTTAGTTAACATAAAAGCTTTCATATGCTTTAATTATTGTTGGCACTTTTATTAACTTTTAAAATGTAAAAAAGTAGTTACAGTGGCATAACTACAGTAGTTGGACGTATAGTATCACGGACTTATTTGTAGATATTAATACGTTCTGTAATATCGTCGAACATTTTTTTGTTCTATCATTAATAGTTTCCCCGCACGCGATGACAGATTTTTTGTGACAATTATTTTCACACCTTGGGTTACATTAATGGATTTCTAGTGGGGATCCCTATTTTTTTTTGAGAAAGTAATATTGATTAGGTTCCTGAGTGAAAATGCAGCTTTCTAATGGTGAAAATATTTCTGAAATCGGTCCAGTAATTTTTGTGTAAAAACATTACAATCATACATACACACTTACAAAACTACAAATGTTTCCTCTTTATAATATTAGTTAGATAACAAATTGTAATAAGAATAATTTAGTAACTAAAGATGTTTCAGTTGACCTCCTATCCGTACTTTATTTATAATTAGTTTATGTTTAGTTTACATCATTTAAGTCAAAATTGGCGTATGCAAAAATATATTTGTATTTTGTATGTATATATTATATATGTATGTGATGAATGATCTGGAATGGTTATATATTTAAATAAGATTAATTATTACATGTTTTTCTTTCATACCACAATCGTTATTATCCATCGAGTACAATTTTGTTTATATATATATATATATATATATATATATAGTTAAATAGATTAATACTTAGTACACATCGTAATATAAGCTTGTTAGATATCCCATTCAAAGTTGCATATTAAACGTATTCAGTCTGGTTATGTGACCGGTTTAGCTGCTGTTGGCGATGCTAAAGGTGATTCATAATACAATAGGAAAATACCATAAAGTTTTCGTTATATTACGAACACCAAAATATCATCAATTTGGTAAAATTTGTTTTAGATAATTAGTATTTTACTTTAAGTTCGATCTACAACTTTTCTGGAAGACGGTTTGTAGTTAGTTTCTTTGATAAATCATTTAAAATCTGATGTGTAAATCACCTCATCTGTGAAATCTTCTGTTGTTGTACAAATGGCCCTAATTTTAGGGATCAGATTTTATAGTTTTTATCAATGAAACCAACTTCAAACCGCTTTCCTGAAGAGTTATGATTTTGTAGATCCAACTTTCTTTTCAGGGACCAGCGAAATATACGCCTGCTTGGACTTGCCTACAAGCTTTGTAGAAGACTTATATAATAAGTGATATATAAAAAAAATTGACGCCCTCTATCACGGTCTTCTTAAACTGATTACATAGAATAATACCTTTAAACTTACGTAAACCTACATTAGAGGGCACCGGACAATTTTTGTAGAATAAATTTCATTAATAAATTAATTCTAAAAATGTTACAAGAATACTTATTGAGAAATCGCTCTATAACCTGAAGGATAACTTAAAAGAAAAAAAAGCGTGAGAGTTTGTAAATTGGTCTCATCGATAAAATATAAAGTAAAAGTTATATATCAATTATACTGTAATGTTGATGAGAAAATAAGAACACCCGACTGAGCTTATTGTAGACTCTTCTCAGTAAAGGGCGCAAACTTTAGATTTTATGTCGTTTTTAATATCATCATCATACATCGAAATGGTATATGGGAAAAAATCTATATTTGAAGATTTAAAATGGCTGTAAGAGCTTACTCGATTAAAGAATTTTTGAATTTCAATTTAAATATAGTTTGATAAACAGAAACTGTATTAAATTCAAGTTTCTAAAAGGTATTTGAACTAGTTTGAATGAATAAAAAGTGTTTATTCACTTTTGATTTATAAGAAAAGATTCTACGACTTTGAATTTAAATGCGATTTGACAGACATAACCTTAACAGGTTAAAAGTGTCTCCACGTTTCCTTGTACAAAAATTAGTCCTTTTACATAATTAAGACGTATAAGAATATTTTCATTTTCAACTATGTATATGGGCACAGGCTGTCTCTCCCGCATAAGATAAGTTTTTTCGAGCGTAAACCCACCATGCTGCCTCCATATGGGTAGGTAGCCTTTACATGCCCCAAAATGACTTCTGGGAAGTGCAGGTTTCCTGACTATGTTTTCCATAACCGAAAATTACAATGATAAATTTTTAAAAAGAATAATGAGAAACTTAGCAATGCTTGCTGAGGACTCGAAGCCGTAAATTTATTATTAAGAGTCCACATGTCTTACCACTGGGCTATTAAGGCTTATTACAAATGCTCCAATGTACTTAATAAATTTGTCCCATTAATGCAAGAATATATATAAATCATAACATACCAATAACCTTTACTCGCGAGTTATCATTGTTTACGTTAATAATTTGTTTTATCTGTATACTGTAGAGCAAAGCAATTATGCTTACACTAGAAAGTGAATTGAAATAACTTAACCCGCCGAGTAAAATTGTCTCGTTATTACGAGTGGAACAGTAAATACTTGTATTTATTCTGATTCAGTTGGTTTACGCCGGTGCGTTCCTATTTGTGTATCAACACTTTTTTACGAGCCCAGTCCGGCAACTGGCGTTGTGTGGTGAGCGCGTTTGCGTTCGAATTTTAAATAACACGCGAGAGAAATCCGCGCGAAAATATTTACCACAGATAATATCTTCTCAGTAATAAAATTATTTACTACAGATAAAAAACCCTAATTTAAAATTAATACAGACAAATATGTAAGTGTAAAAATACAATAAAAATCAATTCGAGTTTTCCTGAAATTTTTTCGCAGTAAGTAAAAAATTAAATACATATTCTTTTATAAGCTCCTAGTTTATGCTAAAAATATAACTATATTCTATGGATCAATATATCTTTAGTTAAAAAATCAATTAGTAACTTGAGATAAAAATAATGTGATAATTTATAACAAGCTGGGAACCCCTGTCAAATTGCAATAATAAGCGGTTTTTATTAATTACTAAAACAAGAATAACAACTTGTAGACTGGACTGCTATAAATATCATTTATTCTTAATTAATTGTTTTCTTCTACTATTTATAAACAGTTGATTACAAAGACTATTATTTTTAATGCAAAACCAAAATCACGTAAAAGCACTGTTTCGTAAATTACTCATTATACAACACGAATTAACTACTCGGCATCATAAACTGATCACCAATTTCTAACTTAAATTCTTTTATAAATACCATTTGACAGGTCTTTTGACATGACATAGCACATAGTCTTATATTTAATAGTTTTGCCTAGTAATTTTTTTTATTTTATTTACATATACGAATAAAAAAGTAAACTTTAATTTAAAAGTTGCATGATGTTTATAACCATTCTTGATAAAAGACTTAATTATTTAAGCACTATCATCACTTTATTACACTTTATAAATTGACATTTTACTCTAAACATCTATTTTTGAAACATTATCTATCAAAGACATAATCTATCAAAGCACAATTAGCTTCATTCGTAATGTTTATGACATTATTAAGACCTTTAATGTCTACGGTTTTGTAACTTAAATAATTACTTGTTTTATATAATTCATTTCCTCCGGCCGATATCTCATTTATCCAGATCTAGACAGATGCGACACTTGATCTACTAAAAATCGAAACCACCAACTTTTGCTAGTATAGCTCCTACGTACCACACTAACTCTATCTTTAATTAATCTTTAAACATATTTTATTTGCGAACATTAATCATTCGTTATGTACGCCGAGACCTAATTCACACCTCACCTAATTTGATTTATCGATAGAGTTTAATGTGCCTTGCTAACCGATATAAACTGTTTCTACAACACTTGTTAGCCTCATACAAAACAAGTGATATAAAATATATATATAATTCCTGCCTGTAGAAACTGTATTATAATTGTCATCCACTTTATTTTTGAACTTGAGTGGATGAATAAAAGTATTTTATAAACTATCGAAAATTTGGACAAAGTATATAGTAGTGATTTAAATAGCATCAAAATATTGTTATTTTCCGTAAATCTCAGCCTGAGCAACAGATTTGCTATACAACATATATTAATTCATCTACACCTATCCATAATCTAAGTTTTTATAGAATGTATACTGCTGTAACTTGCCATGTTAAGTTTTTATCTTACAACCGATTGAGACGAAACAGTAAGAAACATCTCCTTTTTAAATACCTGCCATTGCTCCACAAATTTTATACAGAATCCTTTGGTAGTGTTTTCTTTTTAATTACATTTACATTGAACTTGAATGGATGACTAAAAAACGATTGAAAATTTGGAGAAGATATGCAAGTGCTATAATTAGAAAATAAGAAATTTCAAATTAATCGTGTAGCAAAAATGGAATTTCGTATAAAATTCAAATATACATATATGCCACATATAAATTAAATATCAAGTAATATATATTTCTAACCTATATTCTAATTAAACTGTAAAGACAAATATTCTGTTATGGAGAAATCGAGTGAGTATTTTAAATTGTAAAAAAAATCAAATTAGATGATAATCATTTATTTTTCTTTTATTACTCGATCAACTCAATGTAATAAGTAATAGAACATTACTTAGCTACCTTAAAACTACTCAATTTTTTAGAGAAAAGAAATATTTTAAACTATAATGCTACATATAGACATCAGATTTTAGCCAAAATATTGATATCTATATATTGCAAATATCTGTTCGCATTGCAAATATTACATAACATTTTTCTTGTTAAGAAATCATCAGTATTTTTTCATTGAAACATGAAATTTCACTAGATGCTCCCTGCAAAGTGTATTTTAATTAGCACAAAGCAATTAGTTTCGGATGAAAAAATCATACACTAGAGGTTAATTGCTTTACTACAATTTGGGACTATAAAAACGTAGTTGTTACGGAGCAACTTTATTTATGCAAGTTACCTAAGCAAGAACAGAATTGAGATGTAATACTTGGACTCGTACCCCCTAATTTGTAGGTGTCGAAAATAGTATTACAAATTGAAAATATTTTCCCTTGTGACATTAATTTAGCATAGTGGGGCAAATTAAAGAAATTGGATTTTCTAATTTGTCTGACTCTTGAGTGGTAGGAGGCTTCGGCCGTGGTTAGTTACGACCCTGTCTGCGACAAGCAAAAGAACTGCGTTCCGGTAATATTCTGCAGTAGAAACCCTAAAAGCTAAAGCACCTCTTACCAAGTTAGCGCGATTTTAGCTTAGGGTAAACTAGCGATCAGACACAAGGGTAAACTTATCAGCTATAAATTTATATATCTATGTAAAAACATCCGTAACAGTATATTTTCCAAGATATAATCCGTATCCCATATCAAAATATATTCACATAGACGCACATACAGAATGGGTTAATTTTTAGGATATAAGATATTCCAAATATTCTTTCGATTATTTACCAGAAGATTATAATAACTATATTACAGAATCTGTAGAAAGCACAAAGGCTATGTTTACATTTTTTAAATTATATATAGTTTAGTACTTAACTGTGTTCTCACCTGATGATAGAGTAATTCACGTCTATATTTCTAGGGCATTTTCCTAACACAAGTCAAAAAGATGTGAATGATAGATAAAGCCCCATTTAATAATTTTATAATAGAAACTTACATTTTACTAATAATATACTTACGAGTTATTAAATTATGAACATTATTTATGGAAAAAATTGCAACCGAGAATCAATAAAAACTAATTTCAAAGTCTTTTCTTACGTTTATACCAATTTAAAACTTTAGATTTCCGAATTTAAATGTCATTAAAATATTAAAACTGTCAAAAATTAATACAAATATATTATAGGAATCTCAAATAACGAATTGTGTATAAAAATGCCAAGAAAGTATAATAAATTGTTAAATGACGATTGGCAAATTAAAATGTCACTGAATTGCCACATATGCCAATGAATTAGCATAAAAACGCTGCATATCTTCGTTACGCGTTTCATTCGTAAAATTTTACTCTCATGCGCCTAAAGAAGTGTCACTTCAAAAACATTGAAAGCGTTTTCGAATCATTAATTCGAATAAACGTGTCTAAATTTGGACACCATTAGAAACTAGTATTTCTAACGAAACTCCAGATTGAGATCAAAGTGGCTAATTCGACAAAACACCATCTTCATATGACTTCACATTATCGGTTGCTTTGTTTTGCCTGGTCGCTATAATCATTATTTCCAAATAAAAGAATTGATTTGTCACCTGAGTAATTTTGTCTCTTAGCATGCAAGACTTAGAAATAATTATGTTAGGTACGTTATTATTATTATTTGATGGATGATTTGTCTCTTGAACGTATTGAATTCAATACAGGTGAAATCTTTGTATTACCAATAAAGATTTATTACCAACGTAATTACTACAGGCTATTTTGTTTGAGCTACTAATTAGTGAAGATCAATCATTAACACAAAGAAAATTAAGAAACAAAATGTTAATTGTTTAAAATATTTTAGTCTCTTAACGCAATTTTTCAAATTTCATATCGCAATTTAAAAAAAGGGGGTGGTGACTGAAGACTAAACATATTTTGTGACATTAAGCTCAGTCCTACCAATTATACAGGAAAATTTCATAAAAAAATCACTCCAGCTGTTTACGAGGGGTTCGATTACAAACACCGATAGTAACAAACGTGGAATTTTTAATATTATATAAAATAGGAAAAAAACCAAGTTGTAGGAATTATTTTAATATTAACTTAAATAACAAATTTGTTTACGTCTTTAAAGTTTATCACCAAAGATAACTTTTGTGACACCATTAATGGTCTTACAAATTTTTGATGTACTGTCAATAAAATAATAACAGTATAGAAAGGAATCTATGAATGTAAGTTAAAAATATAATGTAAAAAGTATGCAATAAATTGTTTAGATATCTATCTCTTTATGAATTTAATCAAAATAAATATCTGCTTTGAAAGAATAATAACACAAGAAGAAAACTAGCTTTATAGGAAAGCTATATCAAAAAAAATGATTCATAATGATATTCTGTGGGTACCTAGCGTAAAATTTTCAGATTTAAATGAGTTCCAAACCATAAACATTACTGGACTTGTCTGTAATTCACTACCATTAACTAAAATTTAGTAAATTTTAGATTGTGTGACTACATATTCAATCCTGGAAGGCATCAACCCTTCTAGCGTGTGATCCCCCATGGGAGTTAGGGGCGGTAGTCCTCGCGGCTGCTTACCAGTTCAGAGTAGCCGCGAGAACTAGATGGTAGTCACCTGACGCCAACGAGTTTAGGAGGGTCTGGGTTCTGGGCAACAGAGCTTTGACCCAAAGACGGAAAGTAACCCTCGACTCCTATGAAGCCCCAGGCGAGCCCGCGGGGCCATCGTGGGGGCGATTCGCCCTTATCTGGAGAAACGGATGGGTAGAAGGCACGAATCACTTTCCAACAGATTGGTACAGGTGCTCACCAGTTATGGTTGCTTCGGCAAATACCTGTTCCTGTTCCTTTATTGATAATCGGCCATCTGTACGAGTGAGGTGTCCCTGTAGAAACAGCACACCATACAATAGCATAATGCCCGCCTGGGGAACTCAGCGCCATATTATGACGTCGCTGATCCGCACTGACCTCTCGCTGGCAGATATTATAGTTGCAATACTTGTCAGTGTGCAGGCCTGGAGAACGGTTGCCTCCTTCTGCGAGACCATCATCTCGCTAAAAGAGGCACGACAAAGGGAGAGAGTAAATGCCGCTGAAATACTCCAGTGTCGACAGAGGGAGCAGGAATCAAAAGCGGGCGGTTTACACAACTTCTGCCCTTATAGGGAATCTATGAACCGGCTTCATTCGGTGAGCCAGAGACGAACGCCTCAACGAACCTCTGGCTCCGTATGCACGGATGACGGCGGGTCCTGCTGGGTTTTATGGGTATTCTGACTCTGCTGGCGATTCCTACACTCCGTCCGTAAATGGACTTCTCAGCGACAAAGAAAAATATACTCAAAGCATCGGCTTTGAGTATATTTTTCTTTATCGCTGTCCGCTGACTGTAAGCACGGCAGTAGATGATGTGTTGTATTAACTTTCATAAATTTAAAATCTTATTTGTTGGTAATTAATCTCAATTGCTATTATATGACATATACTTTTCTATATATTACAAAGGTTATATAAAATAATTTGAATAACATGACATAGTGATTTAACATTCTTTTTATTTGTACTTGAACTTTTTATTGATATAATGTGCCAGACAATATATTACCACTAACAATAATTGTTGTCTAATCTTAAAATAGTAAATATAGTCACGAACTTTTATAGCACAAAAACTAGACGAACATATTGTCCGGTCACGTAACAGTCGTTTTATAAAATGAAATGAGGTTTTTAATTGTCGCTTTTTGCATTATACAGGAAACTATCTTATTGGGTTGGTGGTTAACTTCTTCAACTAAAGATGTTTGGGCCCTGGTTCGAGTGGATTTTTTTATTTATTTACTATTCAATTCCCTTTTCTAATTAGCGTGCAGTCTCCTAATATATATCCTGTTCAAATTTTAATCCACTGATATATAAACTTGAAGTGAATGACTCAAATGTGTTTTTTTTTAAATAATTTCGTGCTAGATGTTGGAGGAATTGAGATTTTTGTTAAAATTGGATGCATAGAGTACGGAAGCTGATAGTATTACTACACTACATCGCGAAATTCACCATGTTCATTATGTGACTGACAGATTTGGGACTGCACGTTTATTTTCGCAAAACCTTGTGAAATCTAAAGTCTTCCGTTTACATTTAGGAGTGATAGGAAAATTACGAAAATATTATTTATTTATTTATAATGTTCAAAGTCTACAAAGGCGTACCTAAATCTATAAAGCTTTATTCAACCAGCTAACCTTTCTACTTCAATTTTAATACAAGAACTAAAAACAAACTTGTAATTCCATATTTTAGATTGAAGAATGTTCAGAAATCATTTTTCGGGTTAAGCATACGCATTTTTAGTAAGATACCGCAATCAGTTTTAGATTTGCCTCCACATAATTTTAAGAAATGTCAAAAACATCCTTTTATAAAAGGCCTATTATAATGTTGTAGATTATTTAAGCAATAGTAATGTTTTTACTTGACTCCAGTTGCTCACAGAAGCAATACATTACACATTGTAACATACAAAGCTTTAAAAGAGTAAAAACTGTTGAGTTTCTTGCCAGTTTCTTCTCAGTGGATTCAACTTTCCGAACCGGTGGTAGATTTGTTACCAGACAGACTACTGACGATTCAAAAGTGATTTTTGAGCCTTCTTGAATAAAGAATATTTCAATTTTGATAGTATAACTTTCATTGGTAGATGTACAGTACAAAACAAAATAATAAGAAAAATAACAAAAATGCTTCTAGTACCACATACTTTTTTCATTTAACGAGTAATATTAAAAATTTATGATAAAAGTATCCATGAAATACTCACGTGTATTTTGTTGTAAACTGGGTATCTCAATGTTTTCAGAAATAAATGGTTCCTTTAAAAAATATAGGAAAACATTGATGTGAAAGTTTTGTGGATATATATCAATAGCTAACATTTCTAGACCCAACTATAATTCAACCGACACAATGAAACGGATACATAGGGAGCTGTATAAAATTAATACGTATCGTGGTTTTATACATATAATTAGTTTCGCAATTTGTACATGAACTTTATTTCCATGTAAACCTTACAAAGTATTATAATCGACAGCACACCAAACCAAAATGTGGCCTTATCATCACGACTCTAAGAACAACACATATAGTAATAACCATTATTTTATGCATAGAATTATATAATGATTGTAAATACAATTTTTTTATAAAATCTATTATGAGTTGGGTTTTAGCTGAAGTAAAAAACACAAATTATTTTTAAATTAGGACTAATTGAAAATGTGTTGCAAAGATATAGCGTGCAATATTTATTCTTTGTGACATACTGTAACACTAAGTAGCAACCTATTAATTTCCTACTGTTGGGCATAAGCCTTCTCATTCTTAGGAGAGAAGTTTTTTACACCCACCCCCTCGCTGCTTTAGCTATACCAAAAAACTTGCTCCAGGAACATGTAGATTAAGATAGAATAGTATTGATAACATATAAACTACACGTCGATTAAAATTTAGACCTAAATAACACCGTACTCGATATCTTTCAAAGTGTGAAGTACACTAATATATCGATATATCGATAGCCAAAGAATATTTTTGAAGCAAAAAGAACACTTAAAACCATATTACCTCCATAAAATATATATAAAGAATCATATAGCTAATATACATACATACATAGCATCACGCATCACTCCCATATGGGTAGGCAGAGACCTCGTCCTTCCACTTGCCACGTTCCTTGCATATCTCCTTTGCTTCTTTCATTCTCATTAAACCTTTCATACACGTTCGTCGGCTTAGAGTACTCTTGACCTGGCCCCTTATTTAAAAAGTCCTGGACTTGGTCCAGGAACGTTCGCCTTGGTCTTCCCCTTCCAACTTTCGCATTCACTCTTGACTCATAAATCCTTTTTTCGGCCTCCTTTCATTCATTCTCTCTACATGCCTAAACCATCTAAGCATACCTTTCTCAATTTTAGTCACTACGTCTTGTTTTATACCACAACTCTTATGACACTATTTCTTACTTTGTCACTCAGTTTTAATCCACTCATACTTCTCAACGCTCTCATTTCTATCTCATTTATTTTACTTTTGTGATTCTTCTGCCATACCCAAACTTTCACTACCATACATGAGTGTTGGCATCAACACTCCTGCATGCCCATCTGGTTATTCATAAAGGCACCAGTGCAGAGCACCATTTACCATATTTCCTGCATTCACTATCCTTTCAATACCACTGTCACATGTTCCATCTTTTGTAAATTTAGATCGCAAGTATACAAATTCTTTCACCTATTCCACTTGTTCCCCATCTATCAAAATATTGCCATTCATCGTAGATTCATCTCGTTCAAAAAGCATAACTTTCGTTTTGTTTACATTCACTTTCATTCCTTTCCCTTTCAAAGCTTCATTCAAAATGTTTACCATCTCCTGTAGCTCATTAGCGCATGATGCAAGTATTACTTGATCAGCAGCGTAAAGTAAACATTTGATGAGTAATTAATTTATTATTATTCTTATAGCTAATAAGCTTATAATATTAATGAACAAAATATATTACAGTAACCAAAAGTGATAACTCCAGATATATTGATATGGAAGTCGTTTTTTTTTGTTTTTATAAAAAGAATTCTGTTCTGGTGAACAATTTTGTATTTGCTACGTTTATTATATACGTTATACTCTTCGTGACAATAAGCCTACGTTTGCAATATTTTAAAACTATGTTATAAAATGCTTCAATTTTTATCGATTTCATATTTATGTTTTGGCAAATCTTAACAATTATCTGATATGTTACTTTAACTCTATAATCAAACTACATGATTAAAATCTTTTTAAATTAGACCATATTTAGTCACGTTCGTAATCTATTGAGTCAATTAAAAAGGAGTTTCTCTTTAGAATCTATTTGTTTACGCTTGCAATCAGTTGATTAAATCAAACTTTCCAGCATTAGTATGCCCGACAAATGCTTGTCATGTGGGACAAGGGCTATAAACACTTGACACGTTATAGGAAGCAAGTAACCTGTAGGGAATAATGAATTTGAAAAGGCAAAACTTGTTTAAATATCTTATATTTTTTCAAATCCCACTATTAGCTCACAATCCCTAGATTTGTCTTATTCAAACCTTCCAAATGTCAAAATAATATCTTTTTATTTATCCACTCAAGTTCATATGCATTTTTGAAGTGAAACTTCTTTACGCACATGAGGGAAATTTTTTTACGGATGAAACGCGTGTAAGGGATTACGAAAATGTGCAGCGTTTTTTTATGCTAATTCGTTTGAAGGTTAGGTAGTTTTAATATTTACAAATAAAATGTGGCATTTTAATTTGCCATTCGTCATTTAATAATTCACTAAATATAAAGTCTCATAAATTATAAGGCCTCGGAAATCTTAAGTTTTAGATTTGTATAAATATTGTTAGCGATCATTATTATTTTATTTGTGGTGTATTTAATTAAATTACTATATCTGTTTATTATGCTGAGGTCTCTGTAAGTAATATATCAGTAAAACGTTTACATGTGCTGCATCCGGTTTAACGCTATTCCGGAAATTCTCAAATTTAATAGAAACTTCTGTTAAGTCGTCGTTTGCACAACGACTGTGATTGGTGGACTTATAATTTTTCGAGTTTTTACGAGTGGGTGTAAGAAATGTAGGACAGGGGAATGAAGGAACATTTGCCTAGTGACAGTTCTTAGATTGTATCAATGTTAGTATAGTGTTTTAAGCCATAGAAACAAATGAAGAATTTGAGAATAGGATTACTTAACCTACAAATTAGTGAGCGACTTTAAAAATAAACAAGACTTTAAAAAAGTTTCACTTCTGTCATGTGTACGTTGTACGCACGCACTTTTAACTTTTTATTATTTATAGTAGATGTTAGTAAACACCTCATGTTGATAAAGTTTATTTCTATATTAATTCATTGTTTCAATTTAATTATTTATTAATCGTACTTATGTCGAAAACTGAAATGAAACTTTTAAAGGTATTTCTATTTAAGGAATTAACTGTATTTGTTTTTTGCTTTTTTTCAAATACATATAACATAAAAATATTTATTCGCTGAATATGGTATACATGTTTGGTGGTATACATATTATATAGTCCTAATATTTTACTTATTTAAGTTTGCGAATGTCTTACAGGTTTTTAAATTAAATTACTATAATTAATTTATATTATTAGAATTAAATTATACATATCCACCTATTAGATTTACTTACTTATTAATAATTATTGCTAGTTTCCCTTTAAATAGTCGTCAACGTAGTAGAAATTATTATTGATAAAAAGATTTAACAACATTTTAAAGTGTTATAGAATTATTAGTTTAATAAAATTGTGAGGCATATTCCCTTATATCTTTTGGTAATTTATTAAAGAATTCAATGGCCATCACGCACACTTAAAAAAGCTTTTATGATCGGGATATCTGAATTTCTTTACAGCGTTCTCCCTTAAGTCTTTTAAAAGGATTTTCATTATTTAAAAAGTACTCGTAATGCTAGTTCAACTATATATATCGACTATATTTGTAACAAGTATGACCTGTTGGCCTTTTGTAATAGTAATAATAAATTAGTTAAATGATTGATTAAAATACATTTGTTTTGAACAACATATATGAGCCATAGTTAAATTTGGACGATAACAATATTTTTTAACATAACAAGTACTATTACTTGACTATCTATATATATTGTAAGACTATCTATTGAAATACTCAGAAACCTACATATTTAGGTCTCACTGGTCACGGAGAATTGAAAATCCATTTCTCTGTGAAGATCGTGGCACATAGACACTATATTATCCTCCAGGCTGGCTGTAAATATTATAATATTTGTATTAGTTGGGCCGCCATAAGTTGGTCTAGAGATATTTATGATGTTAACTATAATATGCTTAGTAAAATCCGTAATCGTGTCTAACAAAATCGTTAAACACAACTAATGGTATACAATATTGTAGTATTCTATTACTACTTATATTCGCTGTATAGTAAACACTGTTGTGATGAGAGAGATATGCTATTATTATAAATTATAAAGGTTGGTATTTTTCTCGATATGCACATAAATTTTAATAAATTATACAATAGTTACGCTGATAAGAGAATTATAGCTGTAAAGCGAGACTGGCTATTAAAAAATGTTGTCATTCATAAAGAAAACCGTTGTCCTTGGTTATTTCATGAATAATATTTCGAATTAGTAATCAGAAATCTTATTGCCAACTCATTACAACAGGCATATGATCGATATCATATGCCTGTTGCAATGAAGTATATTTATAATTTATGTACATATTTAAAATAAGTGCTTAAAACAAAATTGTAGATGCAATTTTTCAACTAAATTATATTCTTATGACACAATCTTTTAACAATTTCATTTTATACAGTTTTATTTCACATATAGATAGATTTTTATAGGAAAATAGTGTTCGGACTAATGCAATGTCGGTCACAAACAAAAATGTTTCTTTAAGCACACCACAAAACTTATTGGGTGTCACACCAACAAAGTATATAGCGTTATTATTGTGAGTATTAACCCCATAAAGTAGAATATAAAAATATACATTTCAAAGCGTACTCGATTAAAAAATTGTTTTGATAAATCTACCGTTTCGTTACTTACAATTATCTGTATATTAATACGTGAAGCAAAAACTTTGTACCCCTTTTTACGAAAATTGCGCGGACGAAGAAGTATGAAATTTAGCACACTTAGTTTATATCGAGAAGGAATGCCTATATTTTTTTTAATTATGCATATAATCTGAATATATATAAATTAAGTGTAACGATGTTTGTCCGCGATGGACACCTAAACGACTAAACCGATTTTAATCAAAATTGCACACAGTGTGCAGTTTGATCCAACTTCAAAGATAGGATAGCTTGCATCATTATTTATAGTCGCAATATTATTTTATTACAAATTAATTGTCTATCAAAAATCTTAGCTACTGCAACGAGAGGCCAGGTCTGCTAGTATACATTAAATCAATAAAAAACCATTACACACACCTTCATGTATCTGATACACAGAGAAACTGTTTTTTTAATTGTTGAACTCTATGGTCAAATTGACAATAGATTAATATTGTTTGTCAAACAAACGACGAGTGGTTTATTAAAAAAATAGCGTTTCCATAGTAGTTTTGTATCGTTAAATAATTACGTTATCGCATGGTTTTTTGTTTCTTTAAAAAAAGAACGATATTGTTTCTTTTAAACATATTTTAATTTGCTTAAAAATGCCTAAAAATAAAATGTTGCAAAAAATCGGCATAATAATAATGGGGCCTTTGCTAAATCTGTGATTGTAGAACCTATCACAATAGAACCTCAATAAGTTTTGAAATTATATATTATATTAATTATGGTCGAATTTCGGCCACTAGGATTTATATAATCATTATTATTATTAATTGGTGGTACATCAGTATTCCAAAATGAAGTTCTGACATCCAGTTTTAGTCCAGACATTTACTTGCCGGCACTATAACGTATTTAAACTCTTTGATAGACGCATCTTTGCCGACAATGCAGCGATAAGCATATTATGCCTTCGCCTCAACAGATTGCAATGCGCCGTGACAAACTGTTTAGTTAAATATATCGCAAAATGTAGATAAATCAGCAGAAATATGCTACATTAATATTTTTAATATGGTTCAGCCGTCCTAGCCAAGGTGACATTCTAAGTACGAAAACGCTACGTCGAACGACTAGAACATTGAAAAATATTGGTATAGAGCTTGTATGTAAAATAAAGAGCATATCTATCTATCTATCATTTGTTCATGTGATCACGTGACATTTCGATTAATACGTCATTCCCACGCATTTTTTAAGCATCCTACTAGCGTTACTTAGAATGTTATCTTGTTTTCAGGGCCAGTAGAGAACACCAAAATAGCTAACCATAAAATTTTTCGTTATTCAATATACTAATTCTGTAGATAAATGCAAAAATAACTTTATTTGTGACGTTATCGTTATTATTATTTTCTTAATCTAACTTATAATTTTTTTAATTCAACGAAATAAATTTAACGGTATTTTAAGTGTTAAATCCCTATTAGCAAATGAGCCATTACCTACCACGATAGCAACTGTTAAAGGGAAAATAGGTTAAGCTAAATTTAATGCGTACCTGAATCTGACATCCCTGATTTCTTAATCTCTCTCTCTCTCTCTCTCTCTCTCTCTCTCTTTCTCTATATATATATATATATAATGTAAATGCTACTCAAAAAACATTCCACGCTGACTAAGTCGCGAATTCAGCTAGTGAAATATAAACTCATAAACCAATTGAAACTATATTTTTTCGTCAAATTAAAAAAATTAAATTTAAATGGGCCAAGGGAGAGTTGATGATTAAAATAACATCAGATAATGCTACAGAGAAGTTTGAGTTGATTTCAAATTTATATTATAACCGTAACTTAGCAAAGTGCAAATGTTCTGGAATTAACTTTGGCTTATTTCATTCGATTGAAACTATTTAACAATGTACCTCGTAATATGTTTGCAATTGCAATTTACTCATTGAAATAACCAATATTGATTAATACATACGTTAAGCTAATATAAACGATCGATTGGATCATTCATTTTTTGAACAAACAATTGTATTATAATTGTGCAATAGTTATTCATGATTCTAGTTAAGATATGTACGTAGATCCCTCTCAAGTAAATGAACGCCAAACTCGTGTCTTAGAGGCATTTACGTTCATGCACTGTCCAAAATAACAACTAGATTTATAAAATATTTTTTATTATAATTATATAATGATATATTTTATAATCATATATTATAGTAATGAGGAGAATTCGTATTTCAATTCTATGAATGAGCTTAAAATGAACCTGTTAACATCTTACTGTTTCGATTTTCCAGCAGTCTGATGTTATCTGTATTTTGCGCTTAATCCTGTCTTCATAATATATTGCTCATCATATTATATTACTCTTCATAATATGCTGCCCTTGGTTACTGCTCTTCATAACGTGTTTTTATTAAAAGAAGAAAAGATTTGAAGCTAGATCAATAACGACATTACGAGTTGGCAAGCAATCACAATGTCACGAGTACATTAACTAACTCTATATGTTCAATAAGTAATAAAATTATTTAAAAAATTTTGATTCCCTTGAGTCCTGTGTACCTCTATGGACTAATACTAATACAAACAATACAAAAATTTGACCATTTTCCTCCTTTTACTCTAGTTAACAATGTGCACTAAACAACACAATTATAATTGAATATACTATTTTTTGCTGCAGTACTTACCTTTTCTTTATAGTCTAAAAAAGAGCTTCAATTTACACATTAGTCCCTATAGAACTTATCTATATAACACAGTAAATTATGTCAGCCCAATATGTATATTAAATAACAGTTAAACACCCTCCCGCACGAGTTAGTTTCTTAATCTAACGAGATAATTTTAACGGTGTTTTAAGTGTTAGAGCCCTATTAGCAAATGAGTTGAGCCATTAACACAGTAACAACGGTTAAAGGGAAAATAGGTTAAGCTAAATCTAATGCGTGCCTGAGTCTGACATCCCTGATTTCTTAATGAAGCGCGAGTTCAATGAATCCAGTCGATTGTTTAGGCATTCATTACAAAAGTGATTGGTGAATAGCGTTAGGATGGAGAATAGTTTATAATTACATAGATTACACTTAAACCAAGACCAGCGGATGTCTTTCTAAGAATATTGAGTAGATGGACGAGCGTGAAATTTATTAAACTTAAGGTTTATTTTATTACGAAACATAAACTCAAAACATTAAATTACATATATCATTTGGTCTTAAATATTGCGGCGGTTTTAATTAATACTTATTCACGTTACGATAAAAACGTCTGAATATAAAAATAACGTAAGACATTGTGTGTAACATCAGCTATCTGACAGTTTAAATGCTATCAAAATAGGTTTAGCCGTTTAGAAAATTGCTTGGAATAAGTAAATTCACATTACAATTTCAGAAGTATAACTTTAAAGTTAAATGTTCATGTGCTATTAGTAAAAAGTTTAATTTGATATTACAAACAAACACTTCAGTTTCATTTATTTCTATATATTTATAATCCTTTTTAATAAAATTTGTAATCATATGTATATTGTAATTGGGTTATTAGCGTTAATTACAGTTGGATTTCGACAATTATGTTTAATGCGTTGCAAAATTGCTTAACTTAGTTACACGTGAACTATACATTATAGTTCTTGCAAATTCCGACAAATATATAAGAGGTTATAAATACAATTGACGGTACAAAAACTACGCTGACGAAATACAATGTAGTGAGTTATTTATATAAATTAACATACAAAAATCGCTTGTATATGAAAATATAATAATGCATATTCCTATAGCATGCAAATTAATTCGCCGTATAAAGTTGCAATACCAGAAGAATATAAATTTTGTTCATTATCTACTAATTAACTTCAATGCCAAATGCGATGTTTGTTTAGAAACTAGAAGTAACAAAGCGGGTTTACGTAGTTTTCATAACTTCAGATATATGATGAAATATATAATAAATATTCAAGTTTTATATTTGTAATGCCCCATTTGAATTTGTATCCCCATTTTTGTTGGGGAATTATACTGTCTTATGTAAACTATACACGTAATATTATAAAGAGGAAACATTTGTGTTTATGTATGTTAGTTACGATTTCACACAAAATCAACTGGACCGATTACAATTTTTTTCTCTATTAGAAAGGTTAGAAGCTGCATTTTCACTGAGCAACATAGGCTATATTACTTTCCCAAAAAAAAATAACAATTTTTAATAAAAAAAGGCATTAATGTAACCCAAGGTGTTAAACAAAAAAGCTGTTAACGCGTGCGCTACGAAAACTATTGAAGGTAGAACAAAAAAAATGTTCTATGATATTATAGAACGTATAAATATCTACAAAATAGTCCGCGATACCATATGTCCAAGTACTGTAGTTATGCTACTATAACTACTTTTTACAATTGATGAATAAAAGTGCCGATAATAATCAAACCATATTATACATACCTTTGTATTATTCCTTATCCTATTAATGACTGCTTATTAAGGACTGTTTCACCAGTAAAATACTTTTTAAATTGTTAAAATCGGACATCCCATTCAAAAGATATAACGAATTACTGTTAATATATCCCGAATCGAGCTCGCATGAAATTATTTTGCTGCCACAAAACAAAACTACGTCAAATGTTGTGTATAGGTAAGTTCTTAAACAAGTAATACACAAAAAATCTCTTCTCTAATGTTGTAAAAACAACTTTAAATTTTTGTTTCTATTTCTAACAATTTATTACAACCAATAGCTCCTGCGCTCACTCTCCGAAATATATTCTATAGAATACCGACAGACAGGCAACGTTATGTCGATGCTGCGGACTAGTCATTCTACGATCGAGTTTTTCGTCGCCTATTAGTCTCCGTGGTCGGCGATCCGCCGAATCCAATGCATCAAGCTGATACTTGGCTGACCCATCCCAAAGGTGACTGCAGTACTCCATATACGATCGAACTTGTGCTTGGTATAGATTCAATAGCTGATTTGGTGTGAAGTAGGTACTGTTTGACTTCATTGATGATACCAAGTTTCTGGCCGCAGTTTAAGCATTGGACTCGATGCACTGCCGGAAGTTAAGGTCGGAAGATAATGTGATATCGAGGAGATCAATACTGTCGGTAATCGGTAAAAAAACATTCCGGAAAGTAGGAGTGAAAGGAAAGAAACTGTTCGTCGGCGTAGTATGTTTTTTGGGTAGCATTTTCGTTAATTTAGGAAAAAGAAATATATGTAAATATATTCCTACCAAATTTAAAGTATCTACTCCTTATGGTTCCAGAGTTATCGTGATGAATCAATAGATACATGGATATCTCTTATATACATATACATATATATAGATAGATTAGTTAGATATATATTCGTTGTAAAGTGAAAGCTGTATATTGATTACATTACGAATGTAAGTGTGAATCTAATAATCTGAAAGGAAGTAATTAAAAACTAAGTGAAATAAAACTTTTATGTTAACAAAAATAAATCTATAGTCCGACGTAGTAGATTTTCCAATGCCACGAGATCGGTATCTACGCGGGTGAAACCGCGGGGCATTGCTAGTACCTAAATAAAGTAAAAAGGAATAGAGAAAGGCGACCATTTAGTAAATTAAATTAAAATCTACAATTACCATGTTGTTTTACCGTGTTGTTACCAATTTGTTTGGTCATAAGCCATAATTACTTTACGAAGACTTTACATACAAAATTATTCATCAAACATTTGTGAGTTTTCCTGACGTTATATCTTATGATTTCAATATATTAATTGTGGCATTTACTTATTACCTTTACATTACATTTAAACTTAACTTTCGAATAACTCAATTACTATAATGCTAATACTCTTGAACTATATCATCGTTTCAACGTATTGATGCAAAAATTAAGTGAAGTTCTAATTTCGCGACAAAATCTATGCTAATATATACTTCTGGACACATCTATTGGCCCACCTTGCATTTTCAGCTTCGTTTGGTCCTAGCTAAAATTTTATATTAGGTCGAGCAAAAAGTTTTTATGCAATTTTGAACCTGGCACATACATAATTTCATTAAATAATCTTTTTTTTAATTTCCAACACAGAATTTAAAGAAACAAAAGGCAATTTGGAGCCTGTTCGTTTTTAACAAACAATCGAATACTAAAAAAAACTTGATCTTATTGGTTTATTTGGATTTAAATTGAACATGTTTTTTATTCAATAATCAAGTGCCTTCATCAAGGCGAATACCCGACTTGTTAGGCGTAGCTCCATGTCGTGTGGTATTCTGAATTGAAATTTAAAATATTACGATCGAAAAAGATGGCAAAAAGTACCAGGTTTAAAACTGCATCAATAGTTTTTGTTCAATCTAGCAATAATATTTCGGTAGGGGCCATCGAAACCTAAACTCTAAGGTGGACCAATAGATGTGTCCAGAAGAGTAATAAAGCTGAATCTGTTTGTTTGAAGGCGCTAATACCAATAACTAAAGTTTCTAATGAAAAATAATAAGTTATTGTTACATGTCCTATTTATCGAGGAAGGCTATATGTTATATAATATCACATTACGACCTATAAAAAGCAATGAATAATGTTGCAAAAACGGGAAAGGTTTATTCCTTTTGTTAGCTTTCGATATGTATGCTACATAAATGGTTAGGTAACCAGTTATACACCAAGGTATAGTTATTTTTAAAATCTGCTGTAGCATAACGCCCCCTACGAATAAATAGTCAAATATAAAAACTTTTTTTAGACCATAATTTAACGGTAACTTATTTAAAACTGTACTACCTATTGTAATAATGATATACTTTTCAAGCGATATGATTTTATAAAAAAGCTGTAAAGATAGCT
Source organism: Elymnias hypermnestra (assembly GCA_015832385.1). NCBI lineage: Eukaryota > Metazoa > Arthropoda > Insecta > Lepidoptera > Nymphalidae > Elymnias > Elymnias hypermnestra. Next base: position 1,797,301 of record JACTOM010000023.1, read on the forward strand.
AGGCTGTTAAATGATATAAAATATGCGTAAAAATGACCAACAAAAATAGAGTCAACCCATTTTATACGAAAGGGCCATCAATATGTCTATCATTTAGAATTCACTTACTATAACTTGAGGAGGCAAAGGGAAAGAGGACCCGCCGGAAGAGGGGAGGTATCCCTTTTTTTGCTGGGAAATTCAATTAGGTACGAACCCGGACCTATAAGGTCATGAGTGTGGGACGCGGCGAGGGAGGAGACGTCGCAATACCCACTAAAACCCAGCGGAACCCTCTTCATCCATAAGTGAGGCACCAGATGTTCAACTTTCGCATTCATCCCTGGTACCTCAGATGATTCCAACTGAGGGTTCAAGGAGGTGGGAGGAAGCGCGCAAACACGCACCGCCTGGTACACTGCTCTCTAGGGCGGAGACGGGGAGCATCCGCTGCATTCACCCTCTCTCGTATATATATAAAAATAGTAAAATATGTTGTCTGTAGCTGTTGCAGAAAGTGTTATTTTATGGAGATCTTAAAAATATGTAGTGATTCTTGTCTTGACGCTTTCTCGAACCTCTGAGTCGGATTCATCTGGAGTGCCAGAATGCGTTACCTAATATCTGGCATTAACCATATTGATGGAGAGTATTCCGCTGGATTTTAGTGAGTATTCTACTTTCAGTGACACCCACACTCCTGGATGGAGTTGTATACTCCATCCAGCGTGCGTAAAACCATCTCCCAGGGACAAAAAAATTATTAGTTGTTCTCCCTATTCGTATGTGACGCAGTGGAAGATGGGCGGTTCAAACAGTATCCATCACTAACATGTCTATCTATGTATCAAATTCGTGAAAATAGGGCTTTAGGCATATTAATGTAATGGACAAACGGACTGCTGTGTTCCTTTTGCGTTCATAAACTATACGTTCATTAAGCTTACGTACTATAATATATATATATATAGTGTTGCGTGTTATCAACAATGCACTATTTAGCAGTTCTCATTGAAAGGTTATCTTGAAATAGTCTATTATTTGCTCAGTCAATTTTATTTATTCGTAAACAAATATAACATTCATATTGTTCAAGTCCATATGGATAAATATTATAACAAATGCTATCCACTTGTCAAGGTAATCATAAATATTTTTGAATACATAAAGGAAATCTTTTGCAATAACATTATATGTAGAATAATATTTATGATTTTCGTAGTGAAACTTCTTTAGGCGCATATGGGTAAATATTTTACGGATGAAATACGTGATTAGGATCACGAAGATGTGCAGCGTTTTTATGCTAATTCGTTTAAAGGTAGTTTTAATATTTACAAATAACATGTGGCATTTTAATTTGCCACTCGTCATTTAATAATTGAATATACTATTGTTCATAAAATATATTTAATATTTCATAAATTTAAAATTTAAAAACAAAATCTAATTAATAACTTCTAATAAAAACACGTGGCCATTTTATTTACAATTAGTCATTATAAATCTACAGTTTTAGATTTGTATAAATATAAACAAGACTTAAAAGTTAGTTTGCCAAAGAAGTTTCACTTCCGACATGTGTACTTTGTACGCACGCGCTTTTAACCTTTTTTTTTAGTTAATTTAAGTGCTATCCTAACAAATTTTTAGAAAATAAAAACTTGCCAGCTTTAATTGACATTTCTGTATAAGATATTCGTCAAAAGCATATAAGCCTTATAAGCATTAACTTTTTTATTACTACTGAAACTTGTTTAAGTAGTCTTGTGATTTGTGTGTTTTCAAAACAATCTAATGAATAGGAAAGGTCTGCTTGAGTTTTAAACAGTCATGGGTACCATGCCTGTCACTTATTATCAGTTTTTTATGCAATTATGCCCGCTTCTTCTGTAAGGCTATTATACATTATTCTAGTACGTAAGCTTCATGAACGTATAGTTTATGAACGCAAAAGTAACACAGTCCGTTTGTCCATTACATTTATATGCTTAAAACCCTCTTTTCATGAATTTGGTGCTTAGATAGGTATGTTAGTGATGGATACTAGTTGAACCGCCCATCTTTCACTACGTCACATAGGGACTAAGGAGAACTACTTTAACAATTTTCTTTGTCACTGGGAGATGCTTTTACGCACGTTGGGTGGAGTATGCAACACTATCGAGGAATGTGGGCGTCACTGAAATTAGAATACCCACTAAAATCCAGCGGAACCCTCTCCATCAATATGGTTGACGCCAGACGTTAGCTGACGCATTCAGCGCTGACACCCCAGATGAATCCGAATCAGAGGTTCAAAAAAGCGTCAAGACAAGGATAACAACATATTTTTAAGATCTCCATAAAAGAACACTTTCTAGGATTTTACATATATTTTATACAAATTGTAGACCGTTTTTCTTATTATTTGTTATTGATGACAGTTTACCGCTTGATTGTGATCACCCCCTGATGGTAAGGGGTGATACAGTCTAAGTTGGAAGCACGCTAATCTGGTAAAATGCAATTTACCTCTTATGGTGCACAGCATCGTAACGGCACACAAATTTTTTTGGTTGGCGGTACTTCTATGCTAGTTGGTTGGTAACTAGCCACGACCGAAGTCAGTCAAGACTCGGTTAAATTAAAAAATACAATTTCCTTTATTCGTCCTGCGGGGATTGAACGTGGGACCTCTGGTAGCCATAATGAAGACATAGATGAAATATACCTTAAATCAAGACGAACAAATCTTGAAAAAATACATTAACCAATTCAAATACTACAAATGATTTGACAATAGTCAAGACATCCATAATTTAATAAAATTAATTTTGGAAAATGGATTCAATAAAAACTAATTTACCCTCGGATATAGGAGAAACATTCGCAGTTTCTTTTAATAAGGAGACAGATCTTAATTAACTACTATTAGTGCGAATTTAGTCGAGCTAAAGCCAATATTTCACGTTATGTATACGTCAACGGTATGATCAATTATATCACCGTCAAACGATAAAAAAACCGCACTTACGTAAGATCAATTACAAGAAACGTAGTGACAGTATTATGTAGACCATAGAAAAAGATGACTGAAAAACTGAAGTTTAAACTAAAAAACTCTTCAGTTAATCTAAACAGTTGCATTCAAACACAGTTTTCGATAAAAGAAGGCGATCGCGGAACGGTATTTCACAACGCTGTGATAGTACATTACCTAATCTTGTTAGTAGTGTAATCAATTGCAAACATAATAATTACACGGTCAATAACCTATTAGGCGAGCTCTTTGAGAAACTAAAATGTATCTACAATTCAAGTTTAATTGTAATAAGTAAAAAAATATTTACAAATATTAACCTATTAGGAAGATTGACGACCGCGCTGGCGCAGTGGTGCGAGTACTCTCCTTGCTAGCAGAGGCCCCGGGTTCGAGCCCTGGTCTGGTGGGAGGCATCGGCCGTGGCTAATTACCACCCTACCAGCAAAGAAATACCGCTAAAACAAAGAGATTTGTGTTCCGATACGATGCTGTGTAGAAACCGTAAAGGGTATCTCACCTCTTACCCCGATTAGCGCGCTTCCATCTTAGACTGTATCATCACTTACTGATGGTAAGATCACAGTCAAGCGCTAAACTGTCAGTTGTAAAAAGGAAACGTTACGTATTAAGTAGCTTCGGCTATCTTAAGTAATAAATAAATAGTTAAAATGACTATTTTAGAATACATTTTATCAAAGTTTAACATATGTTTTGAGAACGTTCATTTGATTATATTCTGATTGACAGTTTGTGGAAGTCATTTACATTTTATAATACACAAAGACATTAGAAAATAATACAAAGTATCTTCAAACGAAGTATTATTTGGAATAATGCATACAGTTTTAAAAAATCCGTATGTGTTTCATTAGGTTTTTAACGGAAGAGAGATATTGCCTTTTATATAGATTTTTAATACTTATGTAAAAAAAGTCCTTCGCCTTGTTTGTCTTATTCATATGGATACAGTATAAGTACTTATCAACTTAAACACGTTACTTTCCTCAAGCACTAATGCACTATACCTTAACACCATATAATTTAAATTAATATCTTAGTTATCGCAAAATTTTTGAATGCGCGGAAATAAATTTGATGCAACAAGGTACTGTAATCCTACGTCAGTCAAACATATAGGTTCTACTATCCGTGAGAATCCAGTGCAGGTTGCTGGTATCTTAAACCAGATTTTAGTGGTAGAATTTACTAGAAGTTGCTAGATCTTAGTGGTAGATTTGTAACTGACGATTCAAAAGTGCCTTCTGAGCCTACTTGAATAAAGAATATTTCTATTTTGATTTGGATTTTGAAGGTGATATCGTAATTATTCATCGAAATAAAAGATTTGCCAGGAATAAACTTCTTATATGACTCTGGTGAGGAAGCTTAGTTAGGTAAGTAAAGCTCTTGAAACTGCTAAAGTGGTGAATTTTGCTCATTTTCATAGCGTTAAGTTTCATGGCATATTGTTATGGGGTAAGTCGGCGGACATTAAAACTGTCTCAATGTCATATATCAATTGGGGTCTCGCAATTCCTTAAGAGAAAATTTCAAAGAAATATCAATTCTCACAGTACCTTCGCAATATATTTTGAATAACATTTTATATATCCATGATAATATTCATTTAAACAGAAAAAGGAGCGAAACACAATTTTAATACAAGAAATAAAAACAAACTTGTAATGTCACAATTTAGAGTGAAGATGTTCAGAAATAATTTGACAGGTTGAGCATACGCATTTTAATATGATGGCCTCCACATAGTTTTAAGAAATATATTAAACAAGTCCTGTTACAAAAACATATTATATTATTGAAGATTAAAGACAAAGACTTGGTTCCAGTTGCACATGAAAGCTAAACACATTATAACGTACAAAAACTATGTTTAAAGGTAACCGTTGAGTTTCTTACCGGTTTCTTCTCAGCAGAGTCAACTTCCCTAAGCGGCGGTAGATTTGTTACCAACGGACAGACTACTGACGATCAAAAGTGCTTTTTGAGCCTACTTGAATATTTTGATTTGATATAAGCTAATATCTAAGTAAGTTTCATAATAATTACCATAACATCAGTGTGTCGATATTAATCAGGTATCAACGACCTGATAATAGCTAAATGGTTTATGGCGAGAATGTTTCAACGCGAAGCCTGTATACAAGACCATATATAATATTTTTTTGCTTAAAGGTAACTTAACTTATCAACCTTATTGAATTTTGACCTTTGAAATAGCGACTGTGAAATATCACTGACGAAGGCATATGAATGTGGATTTAAATATAACATTTATAAACACATAATCGTGATATAAAAAAAACTGGTTGAATTACTTTTGCAAAGTTGTTAGTCTGAGCATGTAGTATTTATTACGTTTAATCACGTTACTCAACGTTATTCAAAATAATAATTAGAATATACATATATTTTAGTATATATAAAACACGTAAAAAGTTTTTATGTCCTTCATTGATATTGAAACTATTGTAACTTACATTACAATTCCCCATATTCCCATTGGATCGGAAACAATCGGATAACATCCTGTGGAACAGCTGTCATGAAGCATATCAAAAAAGACTCATTTACCACATCTTCACTGGATACTAAATAATTGTTGTGGCAAGAATATATTTCTGCATTTAGTTGCGTAAATGAAAAAAAGGAGTACATGAAACAAAACGTTATTCCTTCGACCAGCAAGATATTGGCATTTCCACTGATTCTGCAATTCGTGGCATTGGAAGAATTTACAAAAATGGTAATATTGCAGGAAAGCTGTTTGAAAATTGTACAAAATCTTTAAATCAACATACAACAAATGACTGACACTTTATGATGCAACAGCTTAATTTTTTCCCCATGACAATTCTATGACAAAAATACAGACGATTCTGGACTCCGTAGTAACAAAAATTTGGAAAATTTTATTATGAAAATCCAAAAGAAATGTGTTAAATCTTCGTTGATCTAGTTGTTGCCTCTGTACTTGTTAGGTGCAAATGAAACTCTGGCTGGTTATTAATGGCTAGTAGACAAATAATCACCTCAAACTTTTTCTTCCACCTATCGAATGTAACTGCCTCATTGGTCTAGTGGTTAGCATGTTCGACTACAGGTCCTGGGTTCGAGTCCCGGGTCGGACCAATTCAAAAATCAATATTGAGTTTTCTATTAAGATTTTCTCAATATTTGCCTGAAGTTGGGAAGTTGGCGGTGTAATCCACCCCCGTACCTCGGAGAGCACGTTAAGCCGTCGGTCCTGCGCCCGATCTCTCTCCGGTTGTATCGGATTACCGTCACATCGGACCATGAGAGTGAAGGAATAGAGAGTGCACTTGTGTACTATGCCTGCCAATCCGCAGTGGAGCAGCGTGGTGGGTCTATGCTCTAAAAACCCTTTCTCTTCGGAGTGAGGAGGCCTGTGCCCAGCAGTGGGACGTTAATGGGCTGCTACTTACAACCACGAAGCGTTATATTTATTTTTAGGATTTTCTTAAAGTAGCACGGAGTTGAAATGTTTGTTACACTTCGGTCTCATAGAGATCATGATAAATTGTCAATTTTCCACCAGCTTGCTCTCTAAGTGCACTGAAACGCTTTAATGCATGAGTAAATGAATCGAGAGCTTGCGTTTAGTCACTTGTGTTCTATATTTCCAACATTGGCCATAAAAATATTGTTATACCATCGATTCATGTCTTCGTCAAGGTATTGCAGAATATAGTAGCCGCTGGAGCCAGGCGGCACAAGATCGGGCTTTGTGGGCATCATTTCGTGAGACCTATGTCCAGCTGTGGACGTCCATCAGTTAAGGGACGACGACGATGACGACGAGCGCATGTTTACAAATAACATGTGGCATTTAAATTTGCCACTCGTCATTTAATATACAATTTTTATAAAATAAATTTTAAAGTCAAAAACAAAATTTCATTAATAATTTCTAATATTGACAAAAATACGTGACAATTTTATTTACAATTCGTCATTTGTGATTTCAATAAATTATTTGTATTAATTTTTGACAAATTCATTAAATTCCACCCTCTAAGTCTCTGAAATCTAAAGTTTTAGATTTGTAAATACAAACGAGCCTTCAAAATTAGTTTGCCAAGGAAGTTTCACATCTGACATGTGTACTTTGTATGTACTTTTTTACTTATCGTCTTAATTTTTTACAATAAAATCTAATAAGGAAAACGCAAATTCGATAAGGTAAAAGAAGCTGTGGATTGAATTAGGAATGCACGTTTACTTGTTTCTTTTATACACAAAGAAAATATACACATAATTTATATAAGAGAATGATAAATACGATAACTGTAGCTCTAATATCCATTTCACATATTTGTTTAAATCCCGTGGGAATATCAGGAATACTGTTTACAAACCGTATAGATCTCAAACCAGTCTCGATTTTAAATGTAATAAGTGTCTTAGAGAAGTCTTAACAAAACCTATTTCTCGTTTTAATAAGTATAATATAAACCTATTGTGTATATTCAAAGTCAAAGTCCAAGTTAAAATATCTTTGTTCAGGTAAGCTTATTACAGCACTTTTGAATTGTCAAATATCGTTTTTTTTTTCATATAATATTTAAATGAATGACTGATTACAACATTAAAGAACGACTTACAATCTAAAGTTACGAGGGTTCCTTCGCGCCCTGATCTGAGAAGAGCCCACAACAAACTCAGTTGGATGTACGTTCCTTTTTATGTCATCATCATTAAAATATATATTTTTAATTTATTCTATATCAAGATATATATATATATATATATATATATATATATATATATATATAATATATTATATATATATATATAGCAATTCATTCACTCTCACGCTTTTTGCCTTCCAAGTATTCCTTCAAATTATAAAATGACTTCTCTATGAGCTTTCATTTAATGAAAGATTTAAATTTACTGAGAGACATCTTTGTAACTTCTTTTGGGTGCTTATTATAGAAACGTATACAGTTACCCTTAAATGACTTGTCAATCTTATGTAGCCTACTAGAATTTACAGCAATGTTATGTTTATTTCTTAAGTTATATGAGGTGCATTCACTTTTTTTCGTAAAAAAGTCAATATTTTTATGGACGTACAACAAGTTTTCTAATATATACGCCGTGAACAGTCATTATTATCACTGCTCTGAATTTGTTTCTTATCGACTCTCTTGTTAATTACAAAATCGTACTAAGAAAGTTAATTTTTGTGTAATATAAACACAAACGTCGAACTTATGAATACGACGATAAATCCCAGTTAAACCTTTCAGTATTTTAGGTAAAGTTCAAAGCTTTTTATTCTTTAACGCCACGAATTGAGTTTTGACAATAAAATATTTGTTCCCTTACGAAATTTGGTGGCATAAACTATAAAAAATCTACAAATATTGTTAGTTTAGTACTTGTCACAAGTAACTACATAATCACTTCGTATATACGAGGAAGTAAACTCCGTTGATATTTTATAGTGACACGTATAATTTATATTGTATTTTATATTGTAGTTGAGTGACATTTGGTCTCAATGTAAAAGCGTTTAAGTATCTGTTAAATTACGTTTTCTTTTATAAAGCTAATATATCATGTGTCCAAGGGCTTGACTGATTTTAGAGATTTTTTTGTGTATGTAGTTATAGAAATAGGTCGATTTTAATCGCGATTTTATTGTTTTTGTAGAACAAATATTTAAAAAACTTACCCGGAGTTTCGCGTCGATTTAATATCTTATTCTGCATTTGTTATATATCGCAACAAATTGTATATATACATATTCATAAGTTATATATTTCTTAAGTCTCTATCGATCTTTAAGAAATAATTGATAAATCGATGTAAATATGCGTTCAGGTGGACTCAAGACTGGTTAAGATTAACAATTCGATCCGATAAATAACGAAGTTCCCCATATTTAGATCAGACACTACGCGGGGGATATTTCCGGGAGAATTTAGTAAAGTTATATATAATAACAATAAAACGTGCAATCGTTTGAAGATGCGTTTTTAAATGATCGTGAAAAGAAATGAGATTTAGTGACTAAGCTCCTTAAATAAAAATATAAAGAAATAACTGAAATAAATGTCTTTGCAGTGGAGTAAAAGTGTAGACAGTAATAGTATCATTATAGTGATGACACCACAAACGAAAATAGGCCCCAGCTGCCAATCTCACATAGAGATTCACCGTTTATGCTGGAAATACACATACACAATACGTTTTCTATAGAAATAGAGAACTCACATCGGTGACTCTTTTTGCAATGTACACGCACTCTTAACGGTTTTCCCAGTATTCCCACGGGATCGGGAACTATACAGGAAACAACCGATGAATTATAAACAAGACGAGTCCAAAAATATTCAATATTTATTGGCTCTTATATATCAACTCGATTCTTGTCAGTTTCTAAGGTTGCAAATGTTGTAAATTTGGCAGAAGTTAAACAGAAACAGAGCCGGTTTTGAATCCATATGTAAATTTAGATACGATAGTTTAATTTTGTAATTGAAAATACACGATTTTAAATGTCTTTTAACATTACCATTCTTTATGAGACATTATATTCGACTTTTATTACGTGTTTAATTTGTTGTGATAAAATATTATAAATATATATATAAATAGTAAGTTATTTTTTTAGAAATCACTTCTTAATTGTGATATCATTTAATAGTAAATGATGATGCAGTCTAAGATGTTAACACCGTAAAAAAAATATAATTTCTCCCTTAATAGGTTCTTCTTAGCAAGGCAACGTAAATACTTTTCTGGGTGATGCGTCCTTAATGGTATTGTGATAAAAAGCCACGCCCGAAGCTTGTATCAGCTCAAGCCTAGATAAATTAATTAATTGAACCCGGAACGTTTGCTATTGAGGTGAGCCTTTGCACCAATAAGCCGGCGAGGTCCTTTAATAGCAGCTTATTAAAATGTCATTGCTGTATGTCATTTCAAATGTTAAATGCAATGTAAAAAGGATACCCGAATGAGTTTCTTCTCCAAACAAGACGAGACATCGTTTACCAACTTTAAATATGAAGTCCGAGTCCGCTTCAACCGATGGACGTCCATTGCTGGACATAGGTCTCACGTAATAACTTCTACAAGGCCCGATCTTGCGCCGCCTGGCTCCAGCGGCAACCGGCGACCCTCTTTATATCATCGAACCACCTTGTGGGGGGTCTCCCTACACTGCATCGCCCGGTGCGGGGTCACCACTAGAGCACCTTCGACCCCAACGTCCATCAGTCCTTCGGATTATGTGCCCCGCCCATTGCCCCTTCAAATTCGCGATTCGTAGGACTATGTCGGTGTCTTTGGGTCTAATACGGATCTCTTCATTTCTGATTCGATCACGTGGAAAAACTCCGAGCATAGCCCTCTCCATCGCAAGCTGAGTGAGCTTCCACACGAGGCCCATAGTCAGCGACCACGTCTCAGAACCGTAGGTCATCAATGGCAACACGCACTGTTCGAAGACTTTGGTCTTCAGGCACTGAGGCATATCGGATGAAAATATCTGGCGTCGAAGATCTTTTCGTCGCTCCTCAAAGTCCTTGCATTAAAAATACATATTACGCGATTTAAAGATGCTATAGAAGCTTACATGAATATAGAATTGTCAAACTGATTTGTTCTTGTTCTTCAATACCTTAATACACGACGAAAGGTGATTTACAAAAAAAATATAAAAGGGCAATTTTATAATTCCTTTTCAAATTACCTAGATTAAAATCCACGTACACCTCCAAGCATCAAAACTCGTACCATTGCGTCATACTACAAACTAAAAAAAACCTCTTATGCAATTCGTCTCTAAAGTTTCAATGTTAAATATATTTTTTTTAACAACTAATTTAACTGTTCACTTGCTGCCTTATTAATAGACATATTGTCTGTCTTATATAAATAAAATTATTAATATGATAGGAGATATAATATGTATATCAAATAAAAATTAGGTTAGCAAGTTGTTAGTAGTCGGTCAAAGCACCGATACATCACAATTGTTACGAATATATATCGAAAATGAGGTATTATTAAAAAAACCTGTCACGGGACGCTTAGCTGAAGTGAAACATCAATTATTTTTAAGAAAGGTGCAAGTTACGTATACCGTAGTAAAGAAAATATTGTATACAGTAGAAGTAAAGGCAGCGTGAGAGATTCTGAATCGCCAAACCGAGTGGGAAGAGAAGCAACGTGGCGACTCTTCGCCACGACATGCATCGGCCTCACGCGCAGCTGTTGTTGTATCACATTCATAACAAATTAATAAGTCGTGAGCTTAGTCCACTTTTTCGCATAATATAAAATCCAGTACACATCTTTCTGTTTTGTCTTTGTCTTATTGAAGAAGAAATTGTCGGAATTGAGTATGTATACAGTCGTCGCCGTCACTTCAACCGATGGACGTCCACTGCTGGACATATGTCTCACGANTTACCATCAGGTGAGATCACAGTCAAGCGCTAATCTCTCAGCAATAAAAAAAGAACGAGACATTGTTTACCAACGTTAAATTTGAAGTCCCTATTAAATATCATCAGTTGTATAATGCATTAAAAATGTACATATTACAATCAATCCGCAGTGGAGCAGCGTGGTGGGTCTATGCTCTAAACACCCTCTCTCATGCGAGTGAGGAGGCCTGTGCCCAGCAGTGGGACGTTAATGGGCTGCTACTTGCCTTTTACCTTTTACAATCAATCGTCAATACCTTAATACACGACGAAAGGTAATTTATAAAGAAAATATAGATATAAATTTTAATATTTTTTTTTCAAATTACCTAGATTAAAATCCCAGTACACCTCCAGGTAACAAAACTCGTACCATTGCGTCATACTACAATCTAAAAAAAACACAGGTTCAATGTTAAATATATTTTTTATTGCCTTTTAAGGAAACTAATTTAACTGTTCACTTGCTGCCTTATTAATAGAGATATTGTCTGTTTTATATAAATAATATTATTGATATGATAGGAGATATAATATGTATATCAAATAAAAATTAGGTTAGCAGTCGGTCAAAGCACAGATACATCACAATTGTTACGAATATATATCGAAAATGAGATAATATTTAAAAAAACCTGTCACGGGACGCTTAGCTGAAGTGAAACATCAATTATTTTTAAGAAAGATGCTATTTACGTATACCGTAGTAAAGAAAATATTGTATACAGTAGAAGTAAAGGCAGCGTGAGAGATTCTGAATTGCCAAACCGAGTGGGAAGAGAAGCAACGTGGCGACTCTTCGCCACGACATGCATCGGCCTCACGCGCAGCTGTTGTTGTTTCACATTCATAACAAATTAATAAGTCGTGAGCTTAGTCCACTTTTTCGCATAATATAAAATCCAGTACACATTTTTCTGTTCTGTCTTTGTCTTATTGAAGAAGAAATTGTCGGAATTGAGTATGTATACAGTCGTCGCCGTCACTTCAACCGATGGACGTCCACTGCTGGACATATGTCACACGAAATGATGTCCACAAGGCCCGATCTTGCACCGCCTGGCACCAGCGGCTACCGGCGACCCTCCTTATATCGTCGGTCCACCTTGTGGGAGGTCTTCCTACACTGCGTTGTACGGTGCGGGGTCGCCACTCCAGCACCTCCTGTTCACCATGTATACAGTAAAACAAGGGATTTAAAAGAAGCTTAATTTTTATCACATATAGGGCCAATTTATTTAACAACTTTCCAAAATAGGCAGGTGACATGACAGTTACATATCATATTTATAGCGGGTCCCATGGGTACAAAATGTTTATCAAATGAATCCTTAGATACTACTGACAAATAAGGCAAACAGAATATGTCTAAACTTGATAAATCGTCTCACTTATTCGGGGTATTAAGCTAAAACGTTCGAATTAAGGAGATATACATCGAAAAAATCTATGAAATCAAGTCTCAGTTACAAAGGTTCAAAATTACCGATAATTGAGGTATTTCAATGCTTAAATGTCGGGACCTCATTGCAATTATCACTAACAAAGGTGTCTCTCATATCTAGGAACTATTTATTCAGATTTTATTGTAATTCCAAATATTTTTTTAATGTTTCAACTCTGATATCTACAAACACAGATACTAACAATAGCTAGTTGTATGAATATGTAATATAACCATATTTTGAACTCGAATTTCATCATTAATGTAGATTAATATCTACTCAATGGTAATATGTGCAAATTTTTAAGGAAACGTTGATACAACAATGTATGATACAAAAACGGCTTATCTAAATTGAATATCATTATAATATTCTTGATGTCTACTAAGAACAAATTTACACCAACACTTATTTAAACAAAAAACAATTTCTTTGATAGATGACAAATGTATTTACATTAAAAGTAATTAAAATTAATACAACTTTACGCATATTTCAATTGATTCACCTCAAATTCTTGCCATACACATGTAAGTAATGTTTGAAATTAAAAATAATTTGTTGAAGTCATTGGCCTTACATACCTTGTCTTTTGATAAACAAATATTATTTTAAGAGGCTGTCAAATAATTGAAAAGTTTTACCAGAATATTTCTTGATTTTATAAACAAAAATTACCTTTTAGATAAGGTATTTCAAATTTACATTTTATTCATTCTTATAGGTAGTTATCCACAAAACAAAAGTAATGATAACAAAAATTAATATTATGCTGAAGTTTATACGTACAATGTAGTTTGTTTATACGAAGACATTAAAACCGCCTCCTGATGACGTATTTCCTTATATTTATAAACAATTAAGACAAATGAATATTTTTTTCAGAAAATAGTGAACAGTGAAATCATCTATATATAGCACAAGTAAGCAATTTACTCTCTGTTCTGTTTACGTTGCATTTCTTGAATAGAAAAATAATTATTACAGTAAAATATAAACCAATTTAAGTTAAACAGCAAATAATATGTAGATATTTGAACACATATACACGTACATTTTTAAACACTGATCCCTTTCAAATCTTTCCTCTGCTTCTATACAATTCATCGTCTTTATCACGTGGGTTGGAGAAGACATGACGGAGATTTTTCGCTTTATATTGAGATAGCAAGAAAGACTTAGATTATATACAAAATGATCATCTATATTTATATATACATATGAGATATCCAGGTATCTATTTACTCAACACGATATCTTTACAACCATAAGGCATAGAGACTTGAAATTTGGTAGGAATATTCCTTTTGCCAAGTAGAGGTCAGCTAAGAATGGATATTGCGAAAATCCACCTACAAGAAGGGTTGCGGGGTTATTAATTAAAAAAATTCACACTTCACATTTACAAACTAAATCTTTTATGGTATGTACAACTTGGACAGAAATTTTTTTTCACATAATGGAAAGTATCAAAAGTAAATTTTAGGAAACTCCACCCTCAAAGAGCAGTGTGGGTATGTTTCTTATTAGAAAAACAATTTGCCTAAATTAATAAAAATGCTGCCAAAAAATATGCCACACAGACGAAGTCGCGGGTTCAGCTAGTGTATTATATATAGTTACATATTTTTTTAAGTGTTTTGTATTGTCAATTTTCGGACACTACAGTTGTATTCTATACACAATCACTAACTATAAAGATACGAAAAGCTTTACATCAGTAAATAATTTGAATAACATTTCTGATTGCAGGATATTAGTAATTATGTTAATTTTAATTACGTAATGCCTTGTTGAACATGTAAAAAATGTATTTACCACTGCATTCTGTGATGTTATGGCGGTGTAAGGAATCCCATACAGAATTTTTATGCGCCCCATTGTTTATGCGCATGCCCTAGAAAGCCAGCTGATTTTGCAACAACGCAGCAATATAACCAATTACATACAAAGTTTTATGGCAGTTGCTTACCTACCATTTAATTGGCCCATTCGCATAGGTTAGTCCGCTATTTTGCTAATTTTATTTCATTAAGACAACAAATATTTTATTCTCCAGATAAAAGAATAATATAAATATAAAATAGATAGAAGCAAGCGAGAGAAGACGAACTTCCTATTTCCGTGTAAAATACGGAATAAAATAACTTTGGTTACTATAACTAGTCCTGTAATATCAACTTTTTGTCAAAGTCTTGATAAGTGTTTCAACCGTTTAGAGTTTTAAACAGACAGAGAAATATTACCACTTAAAATTCTTTTCTTGGTTAAGTACCGTAATAAAAATTTATACGCCTATAGTAGTAAGTAGCAGCCCACTTAACGTCTGCTTAACTGCTGGGCACAGGCCTCCTCACTCATATGAGAGAGGGTTTTTAGAGCATAGACCCACCACGCTGCTCCACTGCGGATTGGCAGGCACGCCTATAGTAAAACATGTAATTTTAATTTTGCAAACGTATTTTTTAAAAGCGCTTATCGCTTCTCCGGCATACGTTTCACTTTCGCTTTATCAATGTCAAAAATCGCGTTAGATAACTGATACTTACATGTCTTTATCTACATAATAATATTTATTATGTAGAATGTCACGTAGTCAATTGCTTGGGCAGGCCCACAGACCTGGTAGAATGCTAATAAGACAGTCACCAGTACGTAACATTCTTTACGAAACAAATAGCATAACAATACCTATCATCTAGCACAAACGTCTTAAACTTATTACATAAAACGAAACTAAAACCTTTTACGTGAATTTCCAATAGGTGATACTATACAAATTTTCGTAAATAATGGCTTAAAATTTGATAAAACCGTATTCACAGCAAATCCCAACTTGGGTGGATGAACAAAAAACTCTTTTATTAAACATTGACATTTGAGCAAGTTATATATAAATAATGAGAGTGGACTAATAATTGGAATTGAAAGACCTCGACCTTAAGGTTCTTGTTAAAGGAAATCAAAGCCCTCGAGAAAAATATATTTAGTAAGTGTTTAAATAAACACATGTTGATAGGTCAAATGAATTTAAAATAAATAAATTATTGTATAAAAGATCCATTTCAAAATATTTGAAAATTTGCAAAAAGATTTAGAACGATTGAATAACTTTAAATTAAATAATTGTGTGTAAAGTATAAATAATATGTGTTGTATTGTAACCACTTCCACAATGCGAAAAAGATAGGATTAATAAAAGTTTTATTTGATCAAATAAAAAGTGAATGTGATAATCTTTTTTAACATCTCGCAGCTTCGGAAAGATAGTGACATAATTAGAAAAATAGTAATCTTTCCAGGAAGGTTTGGAAATTAAACAAAACGTTAAAATCAACCAATCCAACAAACTAGAGCATTATTTTTGCAATGACCTTAAATAAAATTAAATTTTTTTTGGATATCTATCCAAATCAGCAGTTGCAAAGTGGAAACTGTCCGTCTGTCTGTTCTGAATTCAATCAAAGTTAAAAACATGTTTCATAAGAGCCAATATAAAACATTTTTCATATAAGTACTGTGCCAATAATATTTTGTATTTAGTAAGCAGTCACTCTGACGTCACTAAGAGAAACTACAATATCAAATACTTTGTTACAGACAATGACAACGAGTAATTTAAGATTGTTCCTGTTCTCAACACTCATCATATCTCTTACGAATGCAACCGTACCCAGTGCCGCAACCGCTAATAAAATAATCACTCAAAAGGAAGAAAAGAAATCACCAAGCATTGGTGGAGCTTTGTACCCACAAGAATCGGAGACAAGATATTTGAGAACCTTAGATGGAATATGGAATTTCAGAAAATCACCAGTAGACCCAGAATTCGGTTATCGAAGTGGCTGGTATGAGCAGGATCTAGCACTGGTAAATATAACACTACAAAGAGCTTCCCAAAACTTACTTTAACTCGAAAACGTATAATAATATTTTTTAACAAAATGCTTAGATATAATTTATTTGTAGGAGGGGCGCGCTGTAGTTCGGTATGCTATGCTTCCATTAAAAATCCGAAACTCAGGGGTTAGTGGTAAAGGGCTGGCAATTTAAGTTAGACATTTTAACTGGCAACGCTATTCCAGCGACTGCCTCATTGGTCTAGTGGTTAGCATGTTTGGCCACAGACCTGTGAGGTCCTGTGTTCAAATCCCGGGTGGGGCCAATTCTAAAACCGATATTGAGGTTTCTATTAAGATTTTCTCAATATTTGTTCGAAATTGGGAGTTGGTGGTGTGATCTACCCCCGTGCCTCGGAGGACACGTTAAGCCGTAGATCCTGCGCCTGATCTGTCTCCGATCGTGTCGGATTTCCGTCACATCGGCCACTGACAGTGAAAGAATAGAGAATGCACTTGTTTACTATGCCTGCCAACCCGCAGTGGAGCGGCGTGGTAGATCTATGCTCTAATAAGTCTCTCTCATATGAGTGAGGAGGCCTGTGCCCAGCCGTGGGACGTTAATGGGCTGATTACTTTGCTATTCCAGTAATCCACAAAATGACTATCACTTAAGTCTAAGATGGAAGAAGCAACCTCTTATGGTTTCTACACAGCATCTTACTGGAACACAAATCTCTTGCTTGGAGGCACGTTTCTGCTGGTGGTTCTTCCTCCCGGTTACGCTGTAAAAGCCAGTAGGGCTAACAGCTAAACACAGTTCGAAAAAAAAAAGCTGGTGGTTCTGTTATTAAATAATATTAAAGTTATTAAATAATATTTAATCGTAAGTAAAATATTAGCCAACTGTACTACTTATTATACAGCATACTATTTATACCTAGTAAAATAGCAAAAACTATTTTGCCAGTCAACAAATTTATTTTAGTAGTATATGCNATGGAAGAAGCAACCTCTTATGGTTTCTACACAGCATTTTACTGGAACACAAATCTCCTGCTTGGAGGTACGTTTCTGCTGGTGGTTCTGCACCAATCCACACTGAGACAAATTAGAAAATGCAATTTCCTAAATCCCTCCCCCCCCCCCTACTGGTGATCTAACCCCGAACTGCCGCATATGCAGGCATAAAACATATTTATTTTTTGAGATATTTTAACGTTTCTGTTGCATTTTAAGTTATTAAATAGGTAATAATTAATCGTAAGTAAAATATTAGCCAACTGTACTACTTATTATACAGCATACTATTTATACCTAGTAAAATAGCAAAAACTATTCTGCCAGTCAACAAATTTATTTTTAGTATTATATGCAATACTATTTTATAAATATGCAGTCAGAAGTGTAGCAGTGTGACAAAAAATCAATCTGACAACATCAAATTGTTCAAAGACGTAACACAAATTCTACGAATCGTCAAGTTTTTGGTCAGAAATATTTTACAATATAATACGTTTAAATTCCGTAAATGCTACCGGGTTCTGTCAAGGCTTGATATTTAAAAACTTATTGATATACACACGTGGGCCGTATCATTTGAGAATCTGCGCTATATAAAAAAATGTATGGTTGCTGCTGCTTTTTGTTATTAAAAACTTGATGTTGACATATAAAAACACTACGCAAAAAGCCATAGAAGTTTTGTATATATTAACTAATGGTCAAGTCCAAAAAATAGCTTCAAAATCTTGTTATGTAAGCTGTTTATCTAGCCATATCTCACCAGGTTATTAACCCCGGACACTGGTTTCTCAAGGATATAGCTCTTAGCGTACATATTTTTAGAGCAATTTCATTATATGTTATAATTTTTATAATAACACAAAAATAATATTTGCAATCCGTCAACGGCGTCGTTTTTTTAGGGACCTTTACAGACAAAAAGCTATTGTACATCTAATAGTATGCTAAGTGCGTTCTTCGAAGTTTTCCCATGACTGTTCACAGAGGTATGTCGTATATGTGAATGGAAGTTACAAAATAGTTTACTATGTTAACCACCACATTATATCGTTATATTTTACGAAACAATAAAAATCAGTATAGTAAAACCAGCTACCAAAAAGACGCACTTAAGAAGATGGCATCTTCGCATAGAGCTTTCTAAGTATGTCTGTCTATAGAACTTTTAATATTTACATGAAAAGGCTAAAAGAACTGAAAATGTTATGTATATATAAATGTAATGAATACAAACGTACATAGCATAACGCCTCATTCGCATAGGGGTAGGCAATGATCACGTCCTTCCACTTACCACGATCGTTGCATATCTCCTTCGCTTCTTCCATTGTCATTAAACCTTTCATACAAGTTCGTCGGTTTAGAGTACTCTTGACCTGGCTTTTGTTTAAAAATGTCCTGGATTTGGTCCAAGAACGTTCCTCTTGGTCTTCCCCTTCCAACTTTCCCATTCACTCTTGACTCATAAATCAGTCTACTTTCATTCATTCTCTCAACGTGCTCAAACCATCTAAGCATACCTTTCTCAATTTTAGTCACTACATCTTCATTTATTCCTCAACGTTCTCTTATCGCACTATTTCTTACTTTGTCACTCAATTTCAACCCACTCATACTTCTCAACGCTCTCATCTCTACCGCATTTATTTTACTTTTGTGCTTCTTCTGACAAACCCAACTTTCACTACCATACATAAGTGTTGGCACCAACCCTCCTCTATGCACAGCCAGTCTGACCCTTTGAGACACCGTCTGACTATTCATAAAGGCGTGCAGAGCACAATTCACTCTCCTTTCAATATCACTTTCACGTGTTCCATCTTTTACAAATTTAGATCCCAAGTACAGAATTCTTTCACCTCTTCCACTTGTTCCCCGTCTATCAAAATATTGCCATTCATCATAATTTCATCTCTTTCAAAAACCATAACTTTTGTTTGTTTGTTTTGTTTACATTCATTTTCATTCCTTTCCTTTTCTAAACTTCATTCATAATATTTACCATCTCCTGTAATGAATGAGTGTTACTTTAATTAAGATTTTAGCTGCCAAATTCCATTGATCGGACTTTGATCGCGTATATGGATAAAATATTTGTAATACAAAATATAGATACGAAGATTCGACTATTAGAAGGCTTCGGCCGTGGCTAGTTACCACCCTACCAGAAAGCATAATAGGTAAATAATAATTGTTTTGGGAACACAAATAATTAATTTTTTTCTTACTCTAATTTAATTTTTAGTTAATTAAGTATGATTTTGTGGCTGAATAAAGATTTATTTATTTATTTAAAATCACCAGATTAGCTCGCTTTAATCTTAGACTATATCACCACTTACCATCAGAAGAGTTTACAGTTAAGCGCTAACACGTCAGCAATAAAAATTAATAAATATCCCTTTACATTATAAAAATCCATTAATATATAAGAGAAAAGAAAATATGAAGGAATATTATTAATACATTGATTTATGAAAATACTAAAACACCAAATGAAAATTAAAACTTTTCTACAGACAGGGCCAGTAATACTAATGCCAGTTCCTTCTTCGTACAATGATGTCGGAGAAGATGCGTCGCTAAGGGATCATGTCGGGCTAGTATGGTACGACCGGCGGTTTTATATACCATCGTGGTGGACTCTATCAGAACAAAGGATATGGCTCAGGTTCAGCAGTGTTCATTATGCTGCCCAAGTGGTAAGTATATTTTCTTTTTATCAGTTTACAAATTAAGGTTCAGCTTTGGGAAAAACCTCCCTGGAGTAGTAAAAATGGTACTCGCTTCTCTAGCAGAGATCCTGAGTTTAATTTTCAACATTGCAAATTTAGGATATTAATTTGGTCCACACAAAAAAAACCAGTAAAACAATATTGCTATTTCACACTGATATTCTGTAAGGTACTTCCCCGGTTGACCCATCAGATTGGCTTGACCTTTTTAGACTACAAGCCCATGGAAAAAATTAACAAGTGAATAAAACCAACGTGAATAACGCTTAGAAGGCTGTTACTATATCATAAAATAACTTTGAGCGCTATGTCGTCATTTCTTAACGGTACGGGTGAGGACACGAGTAAATAACATTTTTTTAATTCTAATATTTTTATTTGTTATAATTTATAATGTACGGCTATGGGATACAACGAAAGATACCGTACATAAATTTATAATCTTACAGCAGTAAGAACTCGGTAAATCCTGAAATGTAGATAATTGCCTAAGATCCTAAATTTACGTAAGGCAATTATTTTTTTGATCAAATGTTATTGAATATTACCGCTGTACCTTATAGCCGTACATTATAAATTATATCAAATAAAAATATTAGGATAAAAAACTATTATTTACTCACCTGTGCCGCTAAGAAATGACGACATATCGCTCAAAACTATTTTATGATATCGTAACAGCCTTATAAGCGTTATTTACGTTGGTTGATTTCACTCGTTAATTTTTTCCATGGACTTGTTGTAATTTATCATCATCGTATCCAGTGGAAATTCATTTTTTTTTTGGAATATTATGCGCAATTTAGCCGAGAAAATGTTGATTTTCTCAAAAATAAAGATACACGCCACACATTTTTGATTGAGCTCATATAAATTACTGGCTGCATATTGAGAATTTCGAGTACAATTCAGTACATTTAAAGTCCAATTCAGATGTAGTCATTGAATCTATTTTATTTAAAATAGTTTCAAACCTACCAAACCATCACCAGTTCCTAATCAATTAAATTCATTAGTATTTTAAATGACTCTTTCAAAGACAAAAACTGTTTCCAACTAATAGGCAGTAGGGACCTATTTTTAGTTATTTTGTAGTAGCTTAACTAAACAGAGAGCAAATTAATAACACTCATACTCTAGCATATTGCAATGAGATCAAATATCGCATGGAACGTGAAATATCAGCAGTAAACTAATTTTATTCAATAAATAAGAATTTTGTATATAATAATAATTTCTGTATAAACTATGAAAACTAGAATTCATTTAACCTAGATAGCAAATTCTACAATACTTAATCGTTTAACCTTACATTAATCATAACAACAATGCAGCAAATAATTGAAATANTTTTTTAATTCTAATATTTTTATTTGTTATAATTTATAATGTACGGCTATAAGATACAATGAAAGATACCGTACATAAATTTATAATCTTACAGCAGTAAGAACTCTGTAAATCCTGAAATGTAGATAATTGCTGTGAGATCATAAATTTACGTAAGGCAATTATTTTTTTGATCAAATGTTATTGAATATTACCGTTGTACCTTATAGCCGTACATTATAAATTATATCAAATAAAAATATTAGGATAAAAAATAATTATTCACTCACCTGTGCCGCTAAGAAATAACGACATAGCGCTCAGTTATTTTATGATATAGTAACAGCCTTCTAAGCGTTATTTACGTTGGTTCATATCACTCGTTAATTTTTTCCATAGACTTTTTGTAATTTATCATCATCGTGTCCAGTGGAAATTAATTTTATTTTTTTTTTTGGGAATATTATGCTCAATTTAGCCGAGAAAATGTTCATTTTCTCAAAAATAAAGATATACGCCACACGTTTTGGTTGAGCTCATATAAATTACTGGCTGCATATTGAGAATTTCGAGTACAATACAAGTACATTTAAAGGCCAATTCAGATGTAGTCATTGAATATATTTTATTTAAAAGAGTTTCAAACCTAACAAACCATCACCAGTTTCTAATCAATTAAATCCATAAGTATTTTAAATGATTCTTTCAAAGACAAAAACTTTTTTCAACTAACAGGGAGTAGGAACCTATTTTTAGTTATTTTGTAGTAGCTTAACTAAACAGAGAGCAAATTAATAACACTCATGCTCTAGCATATTGCAATGAGATCAAATATCGCATGGAACGTGAAATATCAGCAGTAAACTAATTTTATTCAATAAATAAGAATTTTGTATATAATAATAATTTCTGTATAAACTATGAAAACTAGAATTCATTTAACCTAGATAGTAAATTCTACAATACTTAATCGTTTAACCTTACATTAATCATAACAACAATGCAGCAAATGATTAAAATAACACGATAATTGTTTAATTATAAAAGCAATTAAAAACGTTCACTTAACATATGTTAATCTTCCATGAATCAAGAATAAATAAACTTTATATTGACTATAACATAAAGTGTTTCTTTTATCGTAATCGAATACGCTTTATTTCAATCATATGTTTTTATCATTGTAATTTTATATTGATATGATGTAGGAAATTTAATAAGTGGTCAAATGTGAAATAATCAAAAGATATGCAGTGATACACAGTTATGATACACAGACTGCCTCATTGATCTAGTGGTTAGCATGTTCGACTACAGACATGAGGTCCTGGGTTCGAGTCCCGGGTCGGGCCGATTCAAAAATCAATATTGAGTTTTCTATTAAGATTTTCTCAATATTCGCCCGAAGTTGGGAAGTTGGCGGTGTGATCCATCCCCGTGCCTCGGAGAGCACGTTAAGCCGTCGGTCCTGCGCCTAATCTCTCTCCGGCCGTGTCGGATTCCCGTCACATCGGACTATGAGAGTGAAGGAATAGAGAGTGCACACTTGTGTACTATGCCTGCCAATCCGCAGTGGAGCAGCGTGGTGGGTCTATGCTCTAAAAACCCTCGCTCCTCGGAGTGAGGAGGCCTGTGCCCAGTAGTGGGACGTTAATGGGCTGCTTCTTACTTACTTACTTACTTACACAGTTATTTGTTGCCAATCGAAAATGTGAGAATTAAATGGACGGATTTTAAATGTCCAAATGACATTATCTTGGGAAATATGGAATAAAATGCGTTTGCACTTAAATTTCGACTTACAAAACGCATGACGTATTCTTAAATCGAAATTTAATATAACTTTTAAAGCTTATTAGCTGTTTCCCATCATTTATTACCTGTGTCAACCGCGTAATATAAGTTTTTTGAACTTTCCATATAACATAAGAATCTTCTCCTGACAATAACTCACTCATTAAAAAAATTAAGATTGCGGGCGTACTAAGTACACATGACAGAAGTAAAACATCTTTGACAAAGTAATTTTGAAATCTTGTTTATATTGTCTTGTTATTTTAAAATCTAATTGATTAATTGATTTTTGAGACCAAGAGGGAGGGAAAAAGGAAGGTATGTTAGAAATTTAACTGTCATTAAAATTTTAGGTGTCGAAAATTAATACAAATAATTTATTGAAATCTCCAATACACAAAAATGCCACGTGTTTTTTTTTCAATATAAGAAATTACTAATTAAATTTTGTTTTAGAATTTAAAATTTAGAAAAGAGAATTAATGAAATATATTTATTATATATTTTATGAAAAATACTATATTAAATTAGGAATGATGAGTGGCGATTTAAAATGCCACATGTTACTTGTAAATATTAAAACTACCTAATCTACAAACGAATTAGGAAAAAAAACGCTGCACATCTTCGTGACGCTAAAGAAGTTTCACTTTAATAATATCACAAGTGAGTGAGTGAGTGAGTGAGTAAGCGAGTGGATTTATTTATATATATAGATTCTGTCTAAGGGGAGTTGGAGAAATCCTTTTTATCCTTACATGATTGTAAGGGAGATCAAACTTCACCAAAATCATCCTTGCATAGTTAATGAATGGCCCCGTACTGAATAAGGAGTAAGTATCCATATGAAATGTAGGTATCCATGCCAATCATCTGTCGCTAAGCAATTGCTTGGATAATTGAACAATTTGTCAGCTCGAGCGAGACCGGTGTCGCGACTACGACCGACACACCCGCAACTTTTAACAGGTGACCTATATTGACCCGTGCAAAATCATTTTGATTATAGAAGTGCCATGTACTCGATGCCTTTCCCACGTATTAATATAATGGAAACAATTCCTTCTGGGCTCCGAAATTAATTTAAGAACTACTATTGAATGTGTATGAGCCTACTATTAGTCAGATATTAGATTCTTATTAAGTTGTAGGGTTTCTTCACTTCAAAGCTGTGGTGACGGGCCTCTAGGCGATCCTCATAGCCTGAGCCGGTGCTCTCATAAATGTACAGATGTTCGGTAAATCTCTCGGTCATTACGATCCT
Organism: Elymnias hypermnestra; assembly: GCA_015832385.1. NCBI lineage: Eukaryota > Metazoa > Arthropoda > Insecta > Lepidoptera > Nymphalidae > Elymnias > Elymnias hypermnestra. The sequence continues at coordinate 1,822,223 of JACTOM010000023.1, forward strand.
AGTAATGGTTTCTGCTACTTCTTCTTCTTCCATGTCTGATAGTTATCTCGTCTATGGTTGTTCCTCTCTATGCCATCTTCTTCACCTGGATCGATTAGCAGTGTGAGGAGCGACCCTGAGGAGACATTTGCCTTATTCCGCACGTGTAAACATTAAGAGTCACGGGTTCAAAACCCGTACAGGCAGTACTGAGGTGAAACCTGCATATCCCTGCACCCATTCAGGGATAAAGTTCTCCAATCCAGTTGATCTCTTAATATCCTAGAATCTTTCCTATCTAGGTTTTTTTTATTGCAGACTGGTTAGCGCTTAATTATGATCAAACCTGATCGTAAGTGATGTAGCCAGTCTTAGACGAAAGTGGGCGAATTTGGTAAGATGCCATTTACCTCTTCCAGTTTCTACAAAGCAACGTACCGGAACACAAATCGCATTGCTTGGCTGTACGTCTTTGCTGGAAGGGTGATAACAAGATAGCAAAGCGAGCACTCGCACCAGTACCCAGCAATGCCATCAGGTTCCCGAATGAAAGTTTTAACGAAAGGTCAACGGGAAAGAAGACCTAGAAACTAGTGTACCCTGTTTCCGTATCTTCTCTTTCGAACAGTGGTGACACCAATTGCGACCTCTCTCTGTTTCTTTCTTTACACAGAAGAAGGCGGTCGTTGTCAATTTCATCTCGCTGCTAAGCATTTTACCAAATATGCTTATCAGCGAGAGATCACCGCTAGCCAAGGACATCAGCGTGACCCTTAGGTTCCCCACCGTACTTTTTTTACATTAGGCTTATCATAATAAGACCTACTGACCTAATAATGCTTCAATGTTTGCTTGTCACTCTTTTCTAATCTATAAGAAACTAGATAGCACATTTTTGTATATTCTCCGACATACATCAAGAAATTATTTATTACCCTTTTCGTAATTAATCTGTAACCTAAACAGCTTTAGGAATATATAAAGAATTTACATATTTTATTTAAAAATTTGTTACCATGTTATTTAGAAACTTACCGGCTTAATATATTCCGGTTGCTTAAAGATAAAATTTAAGATTTATGGATTTCAATATTCTATAAATTATTTGCCGGTTACATGGAAGAGCAACAATGTTAAAATAGTCATTGTATAATTAAAAACAAAGGTGTGGCATCATACAGTGAATGGCAAAACTGGCCGCTCATTAGGAAGCATACAATTGATGACCTTACCCACTGTTTCAAAGATTAATTGATCCGGTGTATCGTTTCTTTTAGCATCCTACCGAATTCTTGACATGGGATCCTCAATTAAGCTGAATGGGTCTCAGATACTCTTATAGATAACTATAAATAAATAAGTAATAAACGAAGCATATAAAACAGAAAAATAAAGTGAAGTACTAAGCAATCTAGTCCAAACTTTTTAAATTCAATACATAGAAGATACCTTTAAACCTTTTACATGCTTTAAAAAGGTAACGATTTACAGTCTCTCGCAATGTTATTAATTAACTAATTAATATTTGAAATTATTTCCAATTAGAAATATATCATCATTTTCTTGCCCTTATCCCACTTGGTGGGGTCGGCACAGCATGTTTCCTTTAGCCACTTCACTCTATCCGCTGTAATTTTTACATTCACACCCCTTACACACATATCCCCTTTCACACAGTTCATCCACACTTCTCCCGGCCCTGCCGCTTACCATCATATTTAAGACCCTCTTACATACATGGCTATCCTCCCTTCTCATGACATGTCCATACCAGGATAGCCTTCCACTTCTTACCTTCTTCACTGGTGCTACTTTCACACTTCCTCTAATATACATCCTCTAATATATATTTAATTTATCCAGAAGTATTTAATTAAAAAGTATTTTATTAATGACGAAAAGTATATTTTTTTTAAAATAATTAATGAGCGAAAAGTCGTTAATTTGCAATTACTAACAGCTATCCAATTTTACTGCATTGTATAGTGGATATATTTGGACAAGATTTATATAAGGAGTGTGTGAAAATCAAGAAATGATGTCAAATAAAATATGAATCATTGTAAAGCATCTAGTCGTAATAGCATTAAAATCTTACTCTAATTCGTAACTAGATCTGACTTACGATAGCAGAACATTAACCTCGACACAATCGCATTAAATTAGTGTAAGCAGTAATAGGCTTAAACGGACTCAGTCATTCACAATTGCTAGGCAACGTCACATATTACGGTACGTTTTTAACTTCAACAATATAAAAAGACGGTTTGAAAATTTTACGTATCAAATCTTTTATGATAGGGAAAATAAGGCTTCAAAATTAGGTCAAGGACTAATTAAAACATGAAATTTGCAGCATAAATCATTACAATTTACAGTTAATTGCGGTGTTTAAACTACACGATGAATATGAAATAAATGTTACCAGTGAAAATTGCAAACATTTTTTTCTCTCTAAAATAATATCAAAACTTTTGTGACCCTCTGCAATAAAGTCTATTGGGCTTAAACACGGCTATACAATTTTTTATCTAATCAAATAACTTACTTTACTGGACATTACAACCAAGTCCTAAGCTTTTCACTAATGAGAGAAGTGTTCTGTGTCCTACAGTGGGACGTTAGTATACTAAAGTCTTTATAAGATATGTAGGGTTTGATGTTTAAACTATCCACACTGCATCAATGTGGATTACCAGTTTATATATATTCCCAAGACATTAGGATTTTTTCAAGTTATCATTTCTCCAAAAATGCGTAATAATTTATATTTAGCAAATAATTTTTTATAAAGAGAAATGTTGTTATACCATGATCCAAGGAATCTCTTAGCCAGATTCTGTGTTTAAATAATAGACTATCGTAGCTTATAAATATACCTTTTTTCAGCCCTGACAGATTAGCATTTGACTGTAATCTCACCTGATGGTAAGTGATGACACAGTCTAAGATGGAATTGTATTAACCCAGTAAAAGACTCATGGTTTCTACACAGCATTGTGCCGGGACTACAAATTTTATTTATAATAAATGAATATTTTACACTTTTTTACACATTTTTATTATATAAAAGTTATACTAGGAAACTATATAAATTTTCATAAACTGCTAGGGTTAGCGATTTCTTCTAGGCAACCATTGATTATAACAGGATATCTGATTTATTAGTAAACTTACATATAAATAAGAAAGAAGAAGAAAAAAGAACGTTTATTCGAATTGTACAACTAATACAAATTTAATAAAACAATTCGACAAAGAATTTAGTTCAGCAATTTGCTACGCGTTCTTTTTAGCAGGCAAAGAACAGCAGGCAAAGAACGCACAGCGCTAAAAGTTAAAAGTTAAAAGAAGTATTTGTAGAACTACCCAACCCTATAATATTAATTATAATACTTACTCTAATTATACCTAATAACTTAAACTATATATATATATATATATATATATATATATATAGTAATTAGGTATAATTAGTGTAAGTATTATAATTAATATTTCCTATAGTACAGACACATCAGCCACAAAAATTTTCAAGATCAATTTGTTGATTTAGCAAAATTTTTTAAAATTTGTATTTAAACATATATAACATACAAGTACTTAAAAAGTATACACAACATAATGATAGTATGATACATATTAAAAGAAAATACTACTAAATAATTAAATATAAAATGCATAAAAATAATACATAAAATATAAGTCGTCTATGTAGCTTTTAAGTAATGGTTTTTTTTACTGAATATTTAAAAATGGTTAGTAATTTCGACTGTCGGATAAATAGCGGAAGAAAATTCCATAATCTGGAATCCAAAACATGAAAGGATTTCTTATAAAATTTAATGTTACATTTCGGGGTTTTTAAAATGAGCTGCCGTGTGGTTCTGAATTGGTCTTGCACTCCAACAAATTCAAATTTATTTTTTAGGTGTGCAGATGTTTCAGGATTAAATAGCTCCCGAAATTTTGTGCTTGGAAGCACCACTTTGCTGGTAGGGTGTTAACTTAGCCTTCGCCTTCCACCAGTCAACACTCAGGCAAATTAGAAAATGTAACTTCCAGAATTTGTAACCAAAGGGAATACTCACACCAACGAGGCCGTAAAACCATATTAACATAGCCATGGATTTAGTTTTATCTTTTTCGCGTAAAAAAACCATACTAAAAGTGTAACGAACAGTAACATTTAAAACTTGTATCACATGAATCCAAAGCGTGACCAGGTTATCTCGTTATAAATAAAACAACTGGAATTAGTTCCAAATGAAGAATGCAACATAGAAAAATAATACTTTGTATTATCTTAATAACCGTTACATGAAGTCAATAAGATCTAAAACACCGTTAAGATAAGAGTTATTCACAATGTATCAGTTAACAAGTTATAGAAATCTTGTAATCCAATAAGATGAAAATCGTACTGCGGTTAGGAATTGTGACAGACTGTTACAACTAGAATGCGATGTGATTGATATACGAGACGTGATACAGATGAAAGTTATAATAACAATAAATTAACGTACTAATGGATAATTCTTAGAATATTACTGAAGAATCATTTAACTATCATATTGACTGCATACATTTTTTTTTAATTTTTACAGTTATCTTGTTCAAATTGTCAATCGTTAATAATATACTTTTTACACATCCGCTCAGTTTCAAATACTTTTTAAAGGGAAACTTCTTTACGCGCATGAGGGTAAAATTCTTACGGATGAAACATGTGTTTAACGCCACGAAGATGTGCAGCGTTTTTTATGCTAATTTAATATTTACATGTGGAATTTTTCAGTCTTCATTTAATAATTTAATATACTGTTTTCAAAATTTTTAATTCAAAAACAAAATTTAATTAATATTTTCTAATATTGACATAAAACACGTGGCATTTTTGTTTACCATTCGTCATTTGAGATTTCAATAAATTATTTGTAATAATTTTCGACACTTTAAATGAAAGTTAAAATCATGAAATACGTAACACATCGTCCATTTTCCATCCCTCAGTCTCGGAAATCTAAAGTTTTAGATATGTATAAATATAAACAAGACTTAAAATTAGTTTGCCAAAGAAGTTTCACTTCTGATATGTGTACCTTATACGCACACCCTTTAAACTTTTTTCGTTGGAAATGCTTTTGCGCACATTGGATAGACCTAATCTCCATCTGGTAGTGTGGGACACGCTGGCTACGCCAGAATACCCACTAAAACCCAGTGAAACCCTCTTTATTCATTTGCTGCGGGTCAGATGTTCGCTGACGCATTCAACTCTGGCTCTCCAAATGAATACGAGTCACTGGTTCAAGGAATGGGGAGCAAATGGGCAAAACTGCGCCTTCTGGCACTTTCTGCAGCGGCAGGGAGGAGCATCTACTGCATTTCCCCTTTCCCTCTCTTACCACTCCTGCTCAAGGAGACAGACTCATAGAAGGGCACAGCCCTCCAACGTTGCTCCCCACCGTTTTAAATTATAGTGAATGATACTTGATGTCGGTACCAGTTAGAATGATATATGGCGGTGGTTTACTTTATCTTTTGAATATTACTTGATTTCCATTAATTTTCACTCAAATAAATTTCATTTATATCGACGTCGATCATAATCGAGAAATTTTTGGACAAATTTTGTATGAAATTTATCAATTACTAAATACAGATGTAGCTTCCCATATGGAATATTCAGACATGAACGAATAAAAACGTATGTCTGCTCCTTTGAAATCTTCCTAAAGGATCGTTGTCTCTCGCACAAACAGAACATATCACATGTAAACTCTACTTAGCAATTACCTAGCGAATATGAATACAAAAAAATGAAATAAAGAAGGGGTCATTTATTTATTAGTAATACAACTACGTTTGAACAAACTATTACATAAGAAACTTTAAAGGCCAATTACGCATTACACAAATTTCCAGATAATATTTTAAATAACAATACATATATACATAACATCACGCCTCATTTCCATTGGGGTAGGCAGAGACCAAGTCCTTCCACTTGCCACGATCGTTGCATATCTCCTTGGTTTCTTTCATTCTAATTAAACCTTTCATACAAGTTCGACGGTTTAGAGTACTCTTGATCAGGCCCTTATTTAAAATATACGTTACCTTATCACACTATTTCTTACTTTGTCACTCAGTTTCAATAAACTCAGAATTCTCAATCCATCCACCGATTTTTCTCCTTTTTACCATTCCTCCTTATAGACACTCCACATACATCAATAGCAGCATCAACCATTCCATCTTTAAATTTACTCCATAAACTTTCAACCTCATTCCCTTCGTCTTCACTATTAAATCGCTCACTCAAACTTTTAAGATATTCTTCTCTAACATCCTCTTTTTGCAATCTCTCCACTTTTATTCGTTCTAGAATGATTTAACTAACAAATTAGTAGAAAAGAAAAAAGTGAGATAGATATTCGTTACTTACTTATGAAAACTTAGTGAGTGTTATGGAGAAGTGAGTGTTTTAATGTTAATATTGAATAATATAACCCGATTCTTCATACAAGTTTTTAAATTCTTATGCTTAAATGTCTCTCTAATAAAAGATTTTGCATATTTCAATTCAGATACGCAAAATGTATTATGACATAAAGAAATACTATTACATGAATTGAAATAACAGCATATTTATGTCCTCACTTATTATATACTTAGGAGACAGCTTTTTTTAGAGCATAGGCCCACCATGCTGCTCCTCGCCGAATTGACTAACAGCACATATCATTTAATTTGCATTTCAAATATGCAGATTTCCTTACGAGACTTCCCTCGCCATAAATATAATAAGTGTTAAATAATAACAATTAACACGAGGCAAGCTATTGACTGTCTTCTCACATATTTTTAAGAAGTCTAAGATTGTAAAAGTTAAATGTTTATCATGTGCCATTAAATTAAGGACGCCTGCAAATTACTCTTAGGTATTATCATTATATAAGAATTACTCAACAACTGCAATAATATAAACTTTTTCTTGGTGCAAATTGCAATTCAATCTTATCTGTTGGAGTAAAACACCTTGTAATTATCGTGAACAAACGTCGCTTCAATAAATAACATAAAAAACAACTTAACTTTTAATGATATACAATTCAAACACATTTGTAGTGACACGTTTCAATTATCAGGATAAACATTGCAGGATAACAACTTATTTGTAAAAGCATTTAAATTTATACGAACAAATTTTAAGTGCGGAAATGTGTAAAATGTAAGTATTGATAAGGATAACGCTAATCGTGTATAGCAAATTGTCTTAAGTCGAAATCAATGTCTACAACATTCCGACAATTACATACTATTATAACATGTAAGATTGCCTCATTGGTCTAGTGGTTAACATGTTCGACTACAGACATGAGTTCCTGGATTCGAGTCCCGGGTCGGGCCAATTCAAAAATCAATATTGAGGTTTCTATTAAGATTTTCTCAATATTTGCCCGAAGTTGGGAAATTATCGATGGGTTCCACCCCCATGCCTCGGAGAGCACGTTAAGCCGTCGGTCCTGCGCCTCATCTCTCTCCGTTCGTGTAGGATTTCCGTCACATCGGACTATGACAGTGAAGGAATAAAGGGTGTACCTGTGTACTATGCCGGAGTCTGTGCTCTAAAAACCCTCTCTCATATGAATGAGGAGGCCTGTGCCCAGCAGTGGGACGTAAATGGGCTGCTACTTACTTTTTTTACATTTATAACATCTATTTACATTTATTTATAGTTGCCTTAATCTTCAGTATTACACGTTTTATAACAGTTATTATATATTCAGCAGTCAAAGGACGTTACAACTTTAGGCAACTTGATTGATTTAAATTTAATTTAAAAAAAAACATTTACAAGGTAGATTAGAAACCTACGAACATATATGTAGATATTTATACCAGAAATATATAATCTTTGACTTAATCGTCAATAAATGTTATGATATGTATTTTTACTGAATTACATGAAACATTTAAGATGTAAACGATTTAACTATGCGCGAAGTAGACATTAAGTTACGGCTAAACTTTAAAATTAGTCTTAAAACTAAAAAAAACGGTGGCATTCGATTCGAAGAAAGACAACGCAAATATATCACAATAGTAGGCATTTAGTAACGATCAAATACGGTACTGTTTATTCTTAGCATAGTTGGCAATTTTTGTGGTAGAATCGTACCACTGGGCTCGCACTATCGAGATGTACCACACTTTCACAGACCAAATTAAATTGGAACTCTACAGAACCCTGAAAAATGACTAGATAAAAACAACAGCTCTTTGAAACCGCAAAGCTTTAATATTTCTATGTGTTCAATAATATTTATAGGCGAATTGAATTATTCAATCTGCTGAACTGCTAGTTTTCCGGTTTATTTCTATAAAAAACCATAGCTCGTCAAACTACCCATTGACAATAAAGCGTATAGTTATTAATGAACGCAACGACCACTTTTACTTATAAGCGTACATACTTGCACTTAAAAGTCAAGGTGGGCAAAATGTCCTGAAGCAAAAAAGAGCATGTTATAAGATTGTGCCAATAAGGAAGTTTTTTGTTTTGCTTGTATTCATTTATGTTTTAGATTCTATTGCAAATGATAACTGTATAAACTTTAATATTGAATAGCGCTTTCATTGATGGTTGAAATTATCTTGATAATGATCTATTACATATTTTTTAAGGCAAAGGCCCGAATAAACTAAATTTTATTCAATGTTAGGATACAGTCAAATGGAAACTACGTACATTCATTTGGTTGATCGTCTCACCATATTACAACTCCTCAAGTAAGATACACGATTTTTGACAGTAGTTATGTTTACTTAAGATGTAACTTGCAAACGGTTTTCTTTAGCATTCTTCAAATATCATTCTCTTGATAAAATAGAAATATTATCAAAGGTTTTTACTGTGCGATAAAAGATGATATAGGCATTTTTATACAATTTTTGGGAGATTTTAAGCAGGGAGAAAACCTAGATTTAAAATATTGCATTAATTAATAACGATGTAAAAACGTTATAAATGAACAACGCAGCAATATTAATAAATAGATAAATGTTACATTGTTTATTTTATAATTTAATAAGTAGAATGTTTTCGAAAAATTAAAAAAGAACATGCAAATTGGGTTATAGACAAAAACGAAACTAAACGTCTAGTAACAATTTCCAATAATATGATTTTTACTACGTTTACTGTTTCATTTACGGTGCAGAATAATGAAAGCCTTAATTCCTACTATATTTGACATTACTTGATAGAATGATAGGATAGGATCCTGTGTAACTGTTGGTTAAAATCAATCATTAAATATTTCGGTGAAGGAAAACATCGCAAGGAAACCTATTTATTCCTTGCGCAATTGTGAGATATATATAACCTACCCATTTACAAAATAGAAACATAATGGGTCGTATAGTTACTTTTTTATTCCTAGGACTCAATAAACTATTTTTTATCTTATCCTATTTGTTGCGTTTAATATCCCTCGCATACAGTTTAAATTACTATAACAGTGTGAAGCATTTAACGCTACATTTTAATGACATTATAACTGTGTTTTTATTACAGTGGGTGAACAGCAAAGCGGTGGCCTACCATGAAATCGGTCACCTACCTTTCGAGATAGAAATCACTGACTTAGTCAGTTACAACAGCAGCAATCTTCTCACGGTTGTTGTTGACAACACTTTACTAGGCGACACAGTACCACAAGGCACTATACGAGATATCATTGTTGGGTAAAGTATCTCTTTTTATTATATCTATGAAATCTCTAAGATAAAAGGTAAGTGGCAGCCTGTTTAAAAACATTTAGGTACCCGTTGCGCATTATTGGAAATTAAATTAGCAATATGAGTGGCAAATTAAAATACATTTGCGTATCAAACTACAGCACTACAATGAAGAATTTTGATATGAATCGTTACATAAAAATCATAAAATCAAAATTGCATGGTTTATAATAGAAGTATGAGACAGCCTAATACCATCCCATTTCTGAACATAGGTTTCCTCGCTAGTGTGAGAGGGGGTTTTTAGAGGTCACAGTCATCACGCTGCTTCATTGAGTCCATAAATAATTACACAGAATATAAAAACAAACTGCCTCATTGGTCTAGTGGTTAGCATGTTCGACTACAGACATGAGGTCCTGGGTTCGAGTCCCGGGTCGGGCCAATTCAAATATCAATATTGAGTTTTCNTGGTGGGTCTATGCTCTAAAAACCCTCTCTCATGCGAGTGCTGAGGCCTGTGCCCAGCTGTGGGACATTAATGGGCTGCTACTTACCTTTTTTAATATAAAAACAAAGATATTTCATAAAAAAATAATATAAAAAATAAAATTAACACGACTTGACTGATTTAGCCAATTTTGTCAGTTTCGAATTATTTGTGGAAGTCCAAGAAAGTTTAGATATAACAGAAACAACAATTTAGCTCTCCCTTAGAAACTATTCCCACCTGCCAAACATTTGATATCCGTTCTGTCTTTCAGAAATGAAGTTAAAAGTAATGTTTTCATTTTCATTTTGTTTTTGTTTTACATGTCAAACGTTTGATGCTGTCCCACCGTTACCTTTGAAACAGTACTTTTAATTTTTTTTTAATTTGAATCTGACACATGTCATTGTCAACCAACAATTTCTGATCGCAACTATTTTATTTTACTCACTTTGGCGGGAATTAGGGCGTAGTCGCGTTTTTTGATTACGAATTCTTTTGTTCCGATCAAGTTTTGACCACATTTTTTGGCTAAAGTTTTTCAGCTTTTTATTTAATGATTCTGAGGCGGCGCAAAGTTTGCCGGTTAAAAAATGCAAAGTGCAAAAGATTAATTTGTTATTTTATATATATTCTTTGTACTCATATTTGCTTTAAATTTTTTCGTTTAACTGAGTTCAATTAACCTAATGCCAATGAACTGCCAAATAACAAATCTTTTGCCTGTGTACATATTATATTTTTGTGTTTTTAAGTAAAAACGAGCATTTCCATAAGGTTCTTTAGTCGGGTCTCTGTTCGTTCAATTAACACTCATTGGCAAATGTTTACTAACCCATTAACGTGATGGTAAACGAACTTGTTGGCAAAGTCAAGGGACTTGACTAATTGAAGTCAATTTTTAATTATTGTCTTTTTTATTGCTAGAAATCTCATCTGATTGTATAAAGTACGTAAGCAGTTTAATTGCACAATATATATCTTATTAAAACTCTCAATTGTTACAGGTAAGTGATCACTGATAAGACAGTACAAGGATAACATCGTAAGGATTGTTGCTTATCTTAAGAACAATTCTGTGGTGGATGTAACCTGTCAACTCAGATAGGTGCAGCGTAGCGGGTCTCAGCTCCAAAAATCTTCTATTTTACGAATGTTGTCCTGTATCTAGCAGTGAGACTTTAATAAATTAATGAGAACTATTTTTTAATGGCATATATGTCCATATACCACATTATGTGTGGTTAAATGCGGGTATTGGTACATATTGATGGCACCTACGTATAAAGAGTCAAGTATTATATACTAATTTTGTAAGAGTGTTTTAAAAACAAACTATTTATTACTTTACTGTCATTTATAATAATGATTTGTTTTTTTAAGCATCACGTGTTAATAAGTATATTATATTGTGAAAACGATGACCTAAGTGAATATATGCGGTGATATGATCTATCTCTTTATGTATAGGGGTCGTCGATATATCCTCATTAAGAAAAACTGGTTCTTCAAGTATGAAGAATAGGATCGAAAAGTTGAAAAGTGGTACATGTATGTAGCAATAGACATTCATGTCCTTTTTAGCTCACTAATTTACTTTAGGAGTGTTAAAGTAACATCTTGTTTACAGAAATACCAAAATTCGTCAGGAGCAATCATATACGTTTGACTTCTTCAACTATGCAGGGATACATCGGTCGGTGTTCCTGTACACCACGCCACAGGTTTACATCGACGATGTCATCGTCAATACTGACATCCAAGGATTGACAGGTAACGTATAATTTATTTATACCTGGTAATCACACCTTTATTTCACGCTGGGAAATGCATTTACGCACCCCATTCAGATAAAATCTAAACGAGAGTGTGGGACTTGCTGGCAGTAAGCCAGAATACCCACTAAATCCCAGTGATACCCTCCCCATCATTAAGTGGAGCAGAGGAGCGACTGACGCATTACCCTGATACTCCAGAAGACTCCTGCTGGGAAACTTAGGAATGAGGCAGGAGAAGCACAAATCTACGCCTCCTACCTCTTAACCTACCTTTACCAGAGAAGAGGAGCGTATATAACGTCCTCCCTCTGTCTCTCATGTGCCTCCTTCAGCGAAATAACAGTTTCGCCACTGCCTTCCAGTCCATTTCGTTAGTGAGCATCGCACCTAACGGTAAGTGATGATACAATCTGAGATGGAAGCAAGGTAATCTAGTAAGAGGCAATTTACCGCTTATGGTTTCTACACAGCACTGTACCGGACACATATCCCTGCTTGGCGGTACGTCTTTGCTATTAGGGTGGTAACTAGCCACGGCCGAAGCCGCTCACCAGTCTAGACTCGGATAAATTTGAAAATACAATTTCCTGAATACGCTGCGATATGTTTTTTCTTCTGTTTTCTACACAGAATCGTACCAGGGCTTTTCTCCCAATTTGAAAATGCTAAACCTACATTTGTCCTATTGAAAATCGAACCCAGCACCACTGTTAAGCTGTCCAAATAGTTTTATGTAAATTTTTATTAAACCAAACCAAAAATTATTAATTCGAGTAGGCTTTAATAGCACTTTTGTCTCATCAAATGCAGTCATGCAATTTTCTCATTTTATTTCCGATGTACGAGTGATGACGATATTAAAGAACGCCTTAAGAAGTGAAACTTCTTTGGCAAACTAATTTTTAAGTTTTGTTTATATTTATATAAATTTAAAACTTTAGATTTCCAAGACTGAAGAGGGAGGAAAAAATTACGATACCTTAGGAATTTAATGAACTAAATTTTCTAATGACAATTAAGTTCATTAAATAATAAAATGTCACATGTTATTTGTAAATAGAAATGCTACCTAACTTTGAGACGATTTAGTATAAAAAACGCTGCACATCATCGTGGTGCTAATCACGCATTTCATTCTTAAAAATTTTACCCTCATGCGCTCAAAGAAGCTTCATTTTGCAATTTCCTAAATTTGTCATGCCGGAAATCGAAATCAAAACTTAAAAAAGCAAAGTAGGCACTCATACCTTTGCGCCACCGAAGCTTTCAAGAGTTACGAACTTTCTTTAATGTCTACCTTAGTTTATTCTACTAAACGAATATTTCAAAAACGCCTACGATTGCACGTGAAAGCTCCTGCTAATTATACCATTACACTACGAATACATTAATCAGACATCTATTTATAACTACATATAGGGACTTACGATATATAAAATAAATAAAACGAGCCTTTATTGCTGATTTATTTTTTGATTACAAACTTAAACTATATTCTCGGCAATCGGCTCTTCCTTCCTCACAGCTTGTCTTTCGACAAAGGCCTCTTCTAATACCTTCCATCTGTACCTATCCTTTGATATCACGACCATTTTAGTCCTGCTACTTTCTTCAGGTCATCTTTCCATCGCTTTATTGGTCTTCCTTTACTTCTTATGCTTTCCCTTGGTTACAATGCAGTTATTATTTTCGTCCATTTTTCTTTCTTTTCTGTCATCATGTGTCCCGTCCATTGCCATTTAAATTTTCTGCAAACTGATTGTGCTATTTTGAATTTGGTCTTTTGTTTTACTCTTTTTAAATTTATTTTATCTCTTTGTCTTATTCCCAATACACTTCTCTCTATATCAGTGAAAATAACATCTTATATCTTTCCATATTTAGACACCCCTAAAACTCAAAAATCACAATTTCATTACCTTAATTGATTTAGTTATATTAGTCGAATCTGGTGGTTAAATTTACATTCTAACCTAGAATTTTTTACCAGTAACCAGTGACAGTTTAACGATTGACCCCAATCCAAGGTACATTCGTTAGTGTGTAGTAGGTGGGTTTTAATTTTCGTGACATTTATATAATATATAATGAAATTACAAATTTCACATCGCCCCCATAACCCACATCAACGCCCACTACTTTTTCTGGATACCTTAACGCATCCCTCTAGATTTCAAAAGCTCCCAACGGGGCGCCCCCTTTGAAAAAGACTTTTTTTATCGCTGTGAAATGTTTTTACGCACTCCGGAACAATAAGAATTCTTCCAACCGAGAGTGTGGGACTCGCTGAAACCAGAATACCCACTAAAACCCAGCGCATCCCTCGTCATCCTTGGATGAGATCACTAGAGGGCCCCATATATAATATATAATGAGATTACAAATTATACATCGCCCCCACTAGATTTCAAAAGCTCCCAAGGGGGCGCCCACTTTGAGAAAGACTGCTCTTTACGGTATATAGACACTTTGATTTCCACTAACTACGTGTTCTGCTTATTCATAATCCTTGAATAAATTACTCGGCACATTTATTGCAGGCAACATGACAATGCAATGATCCTATCGGCATTGCACTGCCGTCGGGATACAATAAGCTAACGGTTCACACGAAACTAGGTTGCTATAATATACTGTCAAAAGCGTATTTCATCGCACGTTTAACACACTGTGCTATTAAAAAGTGATTTACAATACGTTTATTGCCAATCTCTTCAAAGTTAAATAAACAAGCGGCAATCTGCATTAAAATGCCAAATACTATAATTTACTCACGACCCCCTTCTTATTGAATACAGGTTATCATTTAACTGTGATGCCGCCTAATGGTATGTGATGATGCAGTTGCCCTAGCCTAGTAAGAGGTAATTTGCCCTTTATGGTTTCTACACAGAATTGTACCAGAAAATTTTATCAGGAATAATAATTGCGAAAACCTTACGAATTATTCTAACCCAAATCTATTGTTTTTATGCTTAAATTTAGCGTCAAATAAAGCTATATTAAAAATTAATCATAAATCACAGTATCCTAAAATCTCATAAGCTATTTTTTGAAATGAAACTTCTTTAGGTGCCTGAGGGAATGTTTTTTTACGAATGAAATGCGTGATTAACATTACGAAGATGTGCAGCATTTTTTATGCTAATTTGAAGATTTTAATGTATACGAATGACATGTGGCATTTTATTTTGACACTCTACATTTAATAATTTAACATAAAATATAATATATTTCATTATCAAGTCATTAATTCCAAAATCAATATTTAATTAATAATTTCTAATATTGAGAAAAAACACGTAGCATTTTTATTTACAATTCGTCATTTGAAATTTCAATAAATTATTTTTATTAATTTTCGACACTTTTAATATTTCTATGATAGTTAAATTCATAAAATCCTAAATCTCTGAAATATAAAGTTTTAGATTTCAGACATCGCAATTCTTTTCAAGCACAGCTCAGTGCGGCTAAAGAGTCGATAAAAAGCGAGATGGAGAATGATTTACTCTGATCTACATAATAACTAATACTGTATTGTAATGGTAAAAAAAGCATACACGACATGAGTTTGTTGCGGGCTATTCTCAGGGCGCGAAGGAACTCTAGTAACTTTAGACAGTAAGTCATGCTTTAAAATAAATGTATGGGTGAACCTGTATTTGACGATTCAAAAGTGCTGTATAGATCATTTTTTTCACGCTGGGAAATGCCTTTGCCAGACAAAATCTAAATGGGAGCATCGGACTTGGTGGCAGTAAGCCATAGTACCTACTAAAACCCACCGATACCCATCCCATCCTTTAGTGGAGCACCAGAGAATCGGTTGATGGAATCTACCCTAGTACTCCGGGAATCTCATAAGAAACATAGGAAACATAGGAAGGGGGTAGGAGAAGCACAAATCTACGACTCCTACCTCCCAACCTCCTGCGCCGTGTAAGAGGATCGTCTATAGTCCTCCCTCTGCCTCTCATGTGCCTCCTTCAGTGAAATAACAGGTTCGCAGAAAGAGGCCACTGCCATCCATTCCCTTTCGCTAGCATTGCGCCTCCTATACCCTCCAACCAAAGGTCCCCTCCGACCAACGATTTCAAAATATGCCACTGGGGTCCCCACGCCGAGCATTCTACCAGAATGTGTTCCACTGAATCAATAGGTGCATCACACTCATGGCAGACGAGCGTTTCCTCTCGACGAATAATCTGATGAAGGTACTTGCCGAAACAACCATGTCCGGTCGTGCTGTAAAGACCTATCTGAATAAAGAATTTGAAATTGAGATGGTGGTGAGCCAAACCGAGTAGGAAGAGAGACAACGCATGCCGGGGCAACGAATATGTATATAAATTTCACTAAGATTTACATAGCATGAAACCTAACCTATATGTCGTTATTCTCACAGGTTTCGTAATATACAATGTCACATACAAAGGAGCACCAACGGTTAACTGCATTATACAATTATTTGATAAGAACGGCTTGCAAGTCGCGGGAGCTAATGAGTGCACTGGCCTTTTGGAGATTGGTAACGCCAACTTCTGGTGGCCTTATCTCATGAATCCAGAGCCTGGCTACTTATATACCTTAAAGGTAATTTTATAATTACATTATTTTTATTCTTAGGTCTGATTTGAAATCCATAAGCTAAAACCAATAGGAGCGATGCACCAACGAAGAATATTACAAAATCGGGTAATTTTTAGAAGTTCAGCTACATACGCTGCGTAAACGTCCTCCTTCGTTCCGTTCCTCTTTGAAAGTTACAAAAAAAATCCGTAAAAGCATTTGCTTATCTTTTAAGGTTGGCTCACTATAACCTTTTTTATGGCTAAACAAGTTTGTTCTAAAATAATGCATTATTCGCGAAGGTTATATTAATCTTCATCCAAATATATAAGTTCATCATCTTATGTATTTAATTTAAAACAAAATTGACCCTTATATCATTTGACTTGGATGAATATCTTATAAGATATCGCAGTTTTAAAATAACATCACAGCAAAATAAACAATAAAAATAAATATTTTGCAGCTGGTAAAAAAAGTATTTGGATGCTGTACGTGTTTTCTTTAATTTTCAGGCAACCCTCGTCGGTTCGCTTGGTGAAGCTATAGATACGTACAATTTAAAAGTAGGCATTAGGACAGTAACATGGAGCAATACATCGATGTATATTAATGACAAACAATTATATTTAAGAGGTTTTGGCATGCACGAGGATTCTGACGTAAGTATGTTGTGTTTTATTACTTTTCACGTAATTGGGTTTTTCCAAGAAAAACTATGATATTTGTCTTATTATCCTTACCTATTCATATGTAATTCTCTATTTTATATTTAAATGATCCTAAGGACACTGTTAAAGATAATTGTTTAAGTGAAACTTCTTTAGACGCATGAGAATATTTTTACGGATGAAACGCGTGATTAGCACCACGACGATGTGCAGCGTTTTTTATACTAATTCGTTTGAACGTTAGGTAGATTTAATATTTACAAATAACATGTGGCATTTTAATTTGCCACTCGTTATTTTATAATTTAATATACTATTTTTCTATTAATAATGTCTAGTATAGACAAAAAAAACATGTGGCACTTTTATTTACAATTCGTCATTTGAAATTTCAATAACTTATTTGTATTAATTTTCGACACTTAATATTTTAGTGACAATTAAATTCCTAACATATCTACCTTTTTCCCTCCCTCTAAGACGCGGAAATCCAAAGTTTTAGATTTGTATAAATGTAAATAAAAGTAATAAATTAGTTTACCTAAGAAGGTTCACTTCTGACATTCGTACTTTGTAAAATTCTAAAAATATATTATGATTATTTCAAATAAATCCGCTGATACAAAAAAAACAAGCTCAAAGATTCCATTACATAACGAAGCGGATACATAAAAGTGAATTAAAAATATTATTTAAAAAAATCATTAAATTGTTAAAGCTTAACCAGATCAAGTTTTATGACATCCTCTCGCTGCGGATATTGTATTTAATGAAATAAATAAAATCCTTGGGAAATTCAGACTACAAACTAAACAGTCGTACAGATTAACTTGACTCGCTTGAAACCGAATGAAATTTTCATATATTCTTCTTCTATGTATGTATTTTACTCTAGAATATATAGGAAATTTAATAGAACTCCAATTTTTTTATAGTTACGAGGTAAAGGTTGGGATCCAGTTTTATGGGTAAAGAATTTCAATTTAATCAAATGGATTGGAGCTAATGCTTTCCGCACATCTCATTACCCTTACGCCGAAGAAATTTACCAGCTGGCTGATGAATATGGCATCATGATTATTGATGAATGTCCAAGTGTGGACACCGAGTAAGTGTAGAATTTATAACATAATTGACCCTCGTACAACACACTACAGGTGTAATAACTAAAATAACTCTACTGTGTTAACAGAAACAGGGATTTTGAAGTAGTGTTAAAAGATTTCGTTACATAGATATATGCAAGATTATTTTTTTTTTTGACAACTGAGGCTTGGTTTAGGCACGTGTCAGTGAAAATTTTATTTGTTATGTTGACCCTTTTTAACAGCTTTAAAGTGAAAAATAGCTGTTATATCATTATTTAGGTTACAACTAACATTTTTGGTGTCTGTAAGGCTATTTGTATCATATAATATTTATAGTATAATTCATAAGTAAGCAGTGTCATAGTTTTAAAAAATGGAGTGTGACACTCCGCCTGAGCCGCCAGATCCAGGCATTGGCAATAGTAGGAAACGCCATGGAGAGTCTGTGCCTGAGAATT
>JACTOM010000145.1:0-13042 GCA_015832385.1 Elymnias hypermnestra
TTGAATAAAGATATTTTGACTTTGACTTTGACTTTGAATAATAAGGTTAATTTCTGGGAGTTATTTAAGTTGATTAATATTTTCTTATCCTTATATAATTTAACTTCCTTTTAATATAAAAATAATAGTAATTTATGTAATAATGTTAGGGATTATTATAGGAGTTCTAATTAGAAAAATAAAAATTTATTCTTTAAATAAATTTTTAAGTACTTATAATTTAAGTTTTTTTTAAACTTATATATGATTTATACCTAATTTATCTACAAATGGAATAAATTATTATTTTTTACATTTAGGAAATAAAATATTAATAAAATTTGATATAGGTTGAAGAGAATTATATAGAGGTCAAGGAATATTTAATATTTTAAAATATTATTCTTTTGTTAATTATATTTATCAGATAAATAATTTTAAAATTTATTTATATAGATTTATTTTATGAATAATGATTTATATTTTTATATTATTTTTATACTTAAATAGCTTAATTAAGAGTATAANTTAATTAAGAGTGTAATATTGAAGATATTAAGGTAATAAATTTATTTTTAAGTAATTATTTATAAATTTTTTTTTTATTTTTACAATGAAAATGTAATTTTTTATAATAAACTATATAAATAAGAAATATTAATGAATTTAATCACTATAAATTAAGTTAGTAGCTTAATATTAAATATTTCAATTGGAAATTTATTTCAATAATATCATTAACAGTGATATACCTCTTTTTGGTTTCAATTAATTTAAATAAGGAGTATATACTCTTTCTTTTAAGTCGAAATTAAATGCAAATTAAATGTTTTAATAAACTATAATCCTAAATGATTCAATTTAATGCAAATTAAATGTTTTAATAAACTATAATCCTAAATGATTCAATTTAATATATTTTGATTTCATTCATGATAAAGTCCAATTAAAAGAATAATAATAAAAAATGAACTAATTTTTCATCATAAAATAAAATTAGTTATTTTAAAATAAATAATTATTGGTAAAATTAATGCGATTTCAACATCAAAAATTAGAAAAATTATAGTAATGAGAAAAAAATGAAGGGAAAATGGAATTCGTGGTAGACGTTTAGGATCAAATCCACATTCAAAAGGAGAACATTTTTCTCGGTCTAGATATGATTTTTTAGAAATTAAAAATGATAAGAGAATAAAAATACAAGAAATTGTAAAAAAAATTATAGTAATAAATATTAAAATAAAAAATATTTATATTAATTTTATTAAACTTTTTGATTGGAAGTCAAATATACTAAATATATTATATAAATAATTAATTTCCTCATCAATAAATAGAAATATAAAGAAATAATCATACAACATCCACAAAATGTCAATATCAAGCAGCTGCTTCAAATCCAAAATGATGATTATTAGAAAAATGATTATTTAAGTGACGAATAAAACATGTTAATAAAAAAAAAAGTTCCAATAATTACATGTAATCCATGAAATCCTGTTGCTATAAAAAAAGTAGATTCATAGATTCTGTCTGCAATTGAAAATGGTGCTTCAATATACTCATATCCTTGAAGAATTGTAAAGTAAATTCCTAATATGATAGTTTATTAATAAACTTTGTGAAGTTTGAGAAAAATTATTTTCTATTAAACTATGTGTGCTCAGGTAACAGTAATTCCAGAACTAATAAGAATAATTGTATTTAATAGAGGAATTTGAAATGGATTAAAAGGAGTAATATTTATAGGCGGTCATATTGATCCAATTTCAATATTAGGAGATAAACTTCTATGAATAAAAACTCAAAAAAAAAGAAATAAAAAAAAAATTCTGAAATAATAAATAAAATTATTCCTCAACGAAGTCCATTTGAGACTATAATAGTATGTTTGCCTTGTAAAGTGCCTTCACGACAGACATCTCGTCATCATTGATATATTGATAAAAGTACAATTAAATATCCTAAAATTAAAAGGTTTATATTAAAATTATGAAATCATTTTACTAGTCCTGTAACTAATGTTATGACTCCAATAGCTCTTGTTAAAGGTCAAGGACTATAATCTACTAAATGATATGGGTGATTATGATTATTTTGCATTAGTTTACTTCTCTAGAATATAAAGTTCTAAGAATAGTAATTACATAAGATTATACAACTGCGAATTCCAAAATTAATAGTAAAATTTGAGAAAAAATTAAAATAAATAATAAATAATTAGGTATATTAATTCCTGAATTTCCTAATAAAGTTAATAAAAGATGTCCTGCAATTATATTTGCAGTTAGACGAATAGCTAATGTTCCAGGTCGAATAATATTACTAATAGTTCCAATTAATACTATAAAAGGTATTAAAATTGATGGTGTCCCTTGAGGAATTATATGAATAAATATATGTTGAGTATTATTAATTCACCCATAAATTATAAGACTTAATCATAATGTTAAAGATAAAACTAAAGATAAATTTAAATGACTAGTACTAGTAAAAATATAGGGTAAAAGACCTAAAAAATTATTAAATAAAACAAAAAAAAAGAGTGAAATAAAAATAAAAGTAGATCCATTAAATCTATTAATTCCTATTAAAGTTTTAAATTCATTATGTAATTTATTTCAAAAAAAATTTCATAAAAAAAAAGTAACGATTAGGTAGAATTCAAAAAGAGTAAGGAATAAATAATAACCCAATAATTGTCTAATTCAATTAATAGGCAAATTAAAAATGTTAGTTGAAGGGTCAAAAATTGAAAATAAATTATTTATCATTTTCAAGAAAAGTAATTTTTTTTATAAATAGTTATTTTATTTATTTTATAAAAATTATAATTAAAAATATAATAATTAATAATATTAAATAAGATAAAAATTATAATAAATGAAAAAAAAGAAATTAATCAATTAATAGGTATTATTTGTGGGATAAAAGAATATTACGTATAGTAATAATTTAAATTTGACATATTTATGTTATTAAATTAACTAATTCTTTATATATAAAATTTCATTAGAAGTAATTGCTAAATTACTATAAAATGGTTTAAGTACTTGCTTTCAGTCATCTAACGATAAATAATTATTAATTCCATTAATAAAATTTTTAATTGAAACACTTTCAATTATAATTGGTATAAATCTAGATTAGCTCCGCAAATTTCTGAACATTGACCAAAAAAAATTCCAGGACGATTGATAAAAAAACTAGTTTGATTTAATCGTCCTGGATTAGCATCTACTTTAACCCCGAAAGAAGGTACAGTTCAAGAATGAATAACATCTGTTGCGGTAATTAAAATTCGAATTTGATTATTTATTGGTAAAATAATACGATTATCAACGTCTAATAAGCGAAAATTATTATTATTTTCGAATTGAAGCATATAGGAATCAAATTCAATATTATTAAAATCTGAATATTCATAACTTCAAAATCATTGATGTCCAATAGATTTTAAAGTAATTAAAGGATAATTAAGTTCATCTAAAAGATATAAGAGTCGTAAAGAAGGGAGAGCAATGAAAATTAAGGTAATAGCTGGGAGAATTGTTCAAATTAATTCAATAGTTTGTCTTTCTATTAAAAATCGATTAATAAATTTATTAAAAAATAAACTTATTATAAAATATGAAACTAAAATTGTAATTATAATAAGAATAATTAAAGTATGATCATGAAAAAAAATAATTTGTTCTATAAGAGGAGAGGCTCCATTTTGAAAATTAAAATTAGATCAAGTTGCCATTTCTAAAAAAAGGATATTTCTTTATAAATGGGGTTTAAATCCATTACATATAATCTGCCATATTAGAAGTTATTTATAATAGGAAGTTCATTATATGAATGTTCAGCTGGAGGTAAATTTTGGTATCGTTCAATAGAAGAGGATATATTTAGAGAAAATAAAATAAATCGTTGATAAATTATTGATTCTCAAATAATAATAATAATTAATATTATAGAAAATAATGAAATATAAGATCCTAATGAAGAGATAATATTTCAAGATAAAAAATTGTCAGGGTAATCAGAATAACGTCGAGGTATTCAAGCTAATCCTAAATGTTGGGGGAAAAATGTTAAATTTACACCAATAAATATGGAAATAAATTGAATTTTTAATAAATAAGGGTTAAGCATTAATCCTGTAAATAAAGGGTATCAATGAATAAATCCTCCAAAAATAGCAAAAACAGCTCCTATTGATAAAACATAATGAACATGTGCTACTACATAGTAAGTATCATGGAGGGCAATATTAATTGAGGAATTAGCTAAAATTACTCCTGTTAGTCCTCCTACAGTAACTAAAAAAATAAATCCTAGTCTTCATATTATTGATGGTCTAAAATTAATTTGTGTTCCATGAAGAGTTGCTAATCATCTAAAAATTTTAATACCAGTAGGTACGGCAATAATTATTGTAGCAGAAGTAAAATAAGCTCCGAGTATCAATATCTATACCTACCGTAAATATATGATGAGCTCATACAATAAATCCTAATAATCTAATAGCTAATATTGCATAAATTATACCTAAACATCCAAAAGTTTCTTTTTTACCTCTTTCTTGATAAATAATATGAGAAATTATACCAAATCCCGGTAAAATTAAAATATAAACTTCTGGATGACCAAAAAATCAAAATAAATGTTGATAAAGAATTGGGTCTCCTCCTCCTGCAGGGTCAAAAAAAGAAGTATTTAAATTACGATCGGTTAAAAGTATAGTGATTGCTCCAGCTAGAACAGGTAAAGAAAGTAATAATAATAAAGCAGTAATGCCTACAGCTCATACAAATAAAGGTATTTGATCATAACATATGTTATTAATTCGTATATTAATAATTGTGGTAATAAAATTAATAGCTCCTAAAATAGAAGAAATACCAGCTAAATGTAAGGAAAAAATAGCTAAATCAACTGAAGATCCTCCATTAGCAATATTAGATGAAAGTGGGGGTACACTATTCATCCTGTTCCAGCTCCATTTTCTACAAAACTTCTTGAAATTAATAAAATTAAAGATGGGGGTAATAATCAAAATCTTATATTATTCATTCGGGGGAAAGCTATATCAGGGGCTCCTAGTATTAAAGTTCCAATATCTTTATGGTTAGTTGAGAAAAATCATTTTCGCAATAAAATGGTTGAGTTAAAAGCGATAAATTGTAAATTTATTAACGAGAAAATCTCTTTTATTAAGCTTTATAGTCAAATATTGATATAAAATTGCAAATTTTAAGGGGTTATATATATCTAAGGCTTAAAGATATTTCTTTATAAATAATTTTGAAGATTAGTAGTTAAATTAATTTAACTTAAAACCTTAAAAAAAAAAGAAAGTTCTAAGAATTATTCCTAATAAAGAAATATAACTAAAGAGATTAATTAAAATTAAAAATTTATTTTTAATAAAAATTTTAAATCATTTAAATTTAAAAGAAAAAAATAAAAAAGATGAATAAATGATTCGAATATAAAATGTTAATGTAATTAATCTTATTATAATAATAAAAAAAAAATAATATAGGAATTATTTAAATTATAAAATTAATAATTAATCATTTAGGGAAAAATCCTAAAAAAGGAGGTAAACCTCCTAAAGAAAGAAAATTAATTATAATTGAAATTTTAATTGGAAAATTAATATTAAAATTAAATATTTGATTTAAATAAAAAATATTTAATATTAAATAGAATAATCTACATATAATAGAAATTAAAAATGAATATAATAAAAAATATATTATTCATAAAGTTTCTCTAATTAATAATGCAGAAATTATTCAACCTAAGTTATTAATTGATGAAAAGCTATAATTTTTCGTAAGGAAGTTTGATTAAATCCTCCAATAGCTCCAATTAAAACAATTAAGATTATAATAAATATTAAAAAATTGAAATTGAAAATAAAAAAGTAAAATTATAGGGGAAATTTTTTGTCAAGTTATTAAAATTAAACAATTGAATCATGATAGACCTTCAATAATATTAGGGAATCAAAAATGGAAGGGGGTAGATCCTATTTTTATTAATAAGAATTTATTAAAATTGAAATAATATTATCTATAAAAAATTTTTTTATTAAAAATAAATGTATAATAATAGAGAATAAAAAATTAATGGATGCAATAGATTGAGTTAAAAATATTTTAAAGAAGCTTCTGAATTTATTAAATTATTGGGGGAAGAAATTAGGGGATAAATCTTAATAAATTAATTGCTAATCCAATTCAACATCCTAATCATGAATTTGAAGAGATTGAAATTAAGGTTCTAAAGAAGATAATAAATAAAAAAATATTTAATTAGAATTAAAATAATATAAGATATAAAATAAAGTAATTCTTAATAATGAAAATAATCATATAATATATTTTAGTGTAAGATGCACAATAATTTTTGAAATTATTAGATATAGTTTAATTCTATAAAATATAATAAAGGTAAAATTTTACATAATTTATCCTATCAGAATACTCCTTTTTCAGGCACTTTATTTTAAAAAAAAGGCATTCCTTTATATTTGAGGTATGAGCGCAAAAGCTTTATTTAGCTTATTTTTAAATTATATAAAAAATTATTTATGTAAAAATTAGTAAAAACGGTAAAAAAAAAATTACGGGCAAATTAAAAGTATAATTAATTATAAAAATAAAATATATCAATAATTAATAAATTTTTGGATTAATTTAAGTTAATTCTATAATTTTTGATCTATTTAAATGAACTGAATTCGGATTATCAT
Organism: Elymnias hypermnestra; assembly: GCA_015832385.1. Taxonomy (NCBI): domain Eukaryota; kingdom Metazoa; phylum Arthropoda; class Insecta; order Lepidoptera; family Nymphalidae; genus Elymnias; species Elymnias hypermnestra. The sequence goes on from JACTOM010000145.1 coordinate 6,737, forward strand.
TATATTGTTTTTAATATGGATATTATAGAAAAAAATAAGAGAAAATATTAATAATTTATTAATTTCTATTATACATTTAATATTTAAAAAAATCTATGAAAAAAATAATTACATAAATAAAATTTTTATGTTTTGAGAAATTTATTTTACATGCAAATTTTAGTATGAAAAGTTAATTATTTTAATAATAATAATAATGCAGTAATTTACATTAAAAATTTAAGAAATTAAGATTTAGTAAGATTTAAATTAATAACTAATTTTGTGCCAGCAGTTGCGGTTATACAAAAATTAAATTAAATTTTTATAGTAAATAATAAATAAATAAATATTTAAAGTAAATGTTAAATTATTAAGTGAAATTTAAATTTAACTAAATTTTATATTAAATATATGATTGAATAAATTTAATAATAAACTAGGATTAGATACTCTATTATTATAAATTTCATTATAAATATTAAAATAGTAGATAAAATATTGAAACTTAAATAATATGGCGGTATTTTAGTTCATTTAGAGGAATCTGTTTAATAATTGATAATACACGAATAAATTTACTTAATTTAAGATTTTATATATCGTTGTTAAAAAAATATTTTTTTATAAAAATAATATTTAAAAATTAAAAATAAAAATTAATTCAAATCAAGATGTAGAATATAATTAAGAATAAATGGATTACAATAAATTTATTTATATGAATAATTAATTGAAAAATTAATTTGAAGGTGGATTTAAATGTAATTTTATTTAATTTAATAAAATGATTAAAAATTGAAATATGTACATATTGCCCGTCACTTTCATTTAAAAATTGGAATAAGTCGTAACAAAGTAGAGGTACTGGAAAGTGTTTCTAGAATGATCAAATTAGAGCTTGTATTAAAGTATTTCATTTACATTGAAAAGAAATTATTAATTGATTAATTTGAGGGGGAATAATTAATAAATTATAAAATAATAAAATAAATTTTAAAGTTAAAAATAAATAATGGGGGTTAAAGTATTTTTAATAAAAAAAATTTATAATTTTATAAAAAATTAGTATTGTAAAAGAAATTTGAAATAAATAAAATTTTTAATAAAGAAAATTTAATTTATTCTATCTTGTGTATCAGAGTTTATTAAATAGTTATTAAAGAAAATAATAATCTCGAATTTAAAAGAAATAATTAATTATAAAAGTTAATGTAGTATAATTATTTTTAATAGTTAATTTGAAATGAAATGTTAAACGTTTTTAAAAATATCTAGTTATTTCAGAAAAAAATTTAATTTTAAATTTAAATAATTTTGTAATTTTAGAAATAATTATAAAATAATTAATTTTAATGTTTTGGGGGATAAGCTTTAAAATAAAATTTCATAATATTTTTTAAAATAAATTAAAATTTTTAAAATTTATATTGTTTAAAAATTAAAAATTTTTATAAAAAATTTAAATTTAAATAAAATTTTAATTAAAAATTTAAATTTAAATGAAATAATAATTTTAAATTAAATTAAATTAAAAATAATGATAAAATTAGTATATTATAAAAAAAAAGTAATTAAGATATAAAATTAATTTAAAGGAATTCGGCAAATAAAATTATTCACTTGTTTATCAAAAACATGTCTTTTTGAAATTAATTTAAAGTCTAATCTGCCCACTGATAAATATTAAAGGGCTGCAGTATATTGACTGTACAAAGGTATCATAATCATTAGTTTTTTAATTGAAAACTTGTATGAAGGATTTGATGAAATAATAACTGTCTCTAAATTAAAAATATAATTTTATTTTTTAGTAAAAAAGCTAAAATAAATTTAAAAGACGAGAAGACCCTTTAGAGTTTTATAAAAATTTATTTAAAATTTTATATTTAATTTTTAAATTTAATTAAATTTTATATTTTATTGGGGTGATAGAAAAATTAAATTAACTTTTTTTAAATAATAAATATTAATGAATAGATAAATGATCCATAAATAATGATTATAAGAAAAAATTACCTTAGGGATAACAGCGTAATATTATTTTTTAGTTCAAATAAAAAATAAAGTTTGCGACCTCGATGTTGGATTAAGATAAAATTTAAATGCAAAAGTTTAAAATTTTGATCTGTTCGATCATTAAAATCTTACATGATCTGAGTTCAAACCGGTGTGAGCCAGGTTGGTTTCTATCTTTAAATAATAATAGTATTTTAGTACGAAAGGATCAAATATTAAAAATAATTTTATAAAAATGAATATTATTAATAACAGAATAAAACTATTTTGGCAGAAGAATGTCATGGTTTTAGAAGTCATTAATATATAATAAATTATATAAATAGTAAATGATAGAATTAATAAATATAATTATTGGAAGTTTAATTTTAATTTTAGAGGTTTTAATTGGAGTTGCTTTTTTAGTATTACTAGAACGTAAAGTTTTAGGTTATATTCAAATTCGTAAAGGTCCCAATAAAGTGGGTTATATAGGGTTATTACAGCCTTTTTCTGATGCTATTAAATTATTTAATAAAGAGCAAATTTATTTAAGATATTCTAATTATATTTTTTATTATTTTTCTCCTATTTTAAGATTTAGTTTATCTTTAATTATTTGAATAGTAATTCCTTATTATTTTAATATGATTATATTTAATATAAGAATTTTATTTTTTTTATGTTGTATAAAAAAATTTAAGGTCTAAAAAAATTTATCATTAGTTAAAAGAACGTAAAGGTCCAAAATTAATATTAGTGATTTTTACTACTGCAATTAAGGAAATAAATAAATAAATAATTATAATAATAGTTATTAAATAAGATTGTTTATTATATAATTTAAATAAAAATATATTATTTTCTTTATTTATAAAAATAAATAAATTAAAAAAAATATTTATATCATCATTAAATATAAAATTTAATCAATTAAATTTATTTATTATCATTATTATTATTATTAAAACTAAAAAAATAATAAAAAATATAAATATATTAATAAATGAAATTTTAAATATTTCATTAGAAGCAATTCTAGAAATATACATGAATAAAACTAGTAACCCTCCTAAAAAAATTAAAAATAAAATATATGAAAATCCATAGGAATTGACTAATATTCCTGACAATAAGCACACTAAATAATTTTGTATTAAAATTAATAATCCTATAGTAATTGGGTGATTAATAAAAAATATAAAGATAGAAAAAAGATTATAGTTATTAATATAAATATTTTTATAATAGTATCGAGCATTCTTGAACGAATAAAAGTGGAGAGATTGCAAGACCCTATGGGAATAAGGCGTGATGCTATGGATGTATGTATGTATCAAAGAATAGTTAAAAAAAAATTATAATTTTAGAGATTATTGATAAAGAAGTTCTTTTTCTTTGAAGTTTTTAAAGAAAATCTTATTTTTGATTTACAAGACCAATATTTTATTGATAAATTTATGAATTGTTGTTTTAATAATATTTTTATTTGGAAATTTAATTTTTGTTAGAAAACATAAACATTTATTAATTGTTTTGATAAGATTAGAGTTTATTGTATTAAGAATTTTTTTTTATACTTATATTATTAAGAAAAATTAAATATGATTTATATATTCTTATAATTTTTTTGGTTTTTTCTGTATGTGAGGGTGTTTTAGGATTATCTATTTTAGTTTCAATTATTCGGTTTTATGGAAATGATTATCTTCAGAGTTTTAATTTAATTTAAATGATAAAGTTTATATTTATATTAGTTTTTATAATACCTTTATGTTTTAAACGAAATATATTTTGAATGGCTCAAAATTTAATAATGTTGATATTTTTAATATTTATAAATTTAACTGTTAATGTTATATATTTTTGTAATTTAAGATATATATTAGGATGCGATTTAATTTCTTATGGGTTAATTTTATTAAGAATTTGAATTACATTCTTAATAATTATAGCTAGAGAAAATTTATTAAAAAATAATTTTTATAATAATTTTTTTTTATTTAATTTAATTTTATTGTTATTAATATTATATATAACTTTTAGTTCAATAAATTTATTTATATTTTATTTATTTTTTGAGGGGAGATTAATTCCAACTTTAATATTAATTATGGGATGAGGTTATCAACCAGAACGTATTCAAGCAGGTATATATTTATTATTTTATACTTTATTTGCTTTATTACCTTTATTATTAGGTATTATATATATATGTATATATATATATATGTATATATATATATATATATATATATATATATGTCAATTGTTATTGGGGGTATTATAACAATAAATTATTTAGGGTTTATTGGAGCTTATATTTTAATAATTGGTCATGGGTTATGTTCATCTGGTATATTTTGTTTATCAAATATTAATTATGAGCGATTAGGAAGTCGAAGATTATTTTTAAATAAGGGAATAATAAATTTTATGCCTTCAATAAGTTTATGATGATTTTTGTTAATTTCTTCTAATATAGCAGCTCCGCCTTCTTTAAATTTAATAGGGGAAATTAGTTTAATAGATTAGTTAGATGATCTTGATTAACTATAATTATATTAATATTTATTTCTTTTTTTAGAGCTGGCTGGTTATAGTTTATATTTATATTCTTATACTCAACATGGAAAGTTTAATATAGGAATTTATAGATTTTATAGGGGCGTTTCTCGAGAATATTTAATATTAATATTACATTGATTACCTTTAAATTTAATAGTATTAAAAATTGATTATAGTATACTTTGATTTTATTTAAATAATTTAAATAAAATATTGATTTGTGGAGTCAAAAATATGATAAAGATCATTTTAAATTATTAATAAATATTTTATTAGTATTATTTTTTTTTGATAATTTTTATATTATTAAATTTTATTATATCAATTTATTTTTGTATAAGTAATTTAATTTTATTAGAAATTATTAGAAATTATTAGATTGTAATATCTTTATAAATTATTAGATCCTATTTCTTTAACTTTTATAATATTTGTAAGGTTAATTTCGTCTGTTGTAATTTTATACAGAAAAAGATATATAAGTTCTGAGTTGAATTTAAATCGATTTATTCTTTTAGTTTTATTGTTTGTTTTATCTATAATTTTTTTAATTATCAGACCTAATATATTTAGAATTATTTTAGGTTGAGATGGATTAGGATTAGTTTCTTATTGTTTAGTAATTTATTATCAAAATGTCAAATCTTTTAATGCTGGTATATTAACAGTTTTATCAAATCGAATTGGAATCTGCTTTAGTTCATTCATCAACTTTAGTTACTGCAGGAGTATATTTATTAATTCGATTTAATAATTTATTAATTGAAACAATATTTATAAAATTTCTTTTATTAATTTCTGGTTTAACTATAATAATGGCTGGAATTTGTGCAAATTATGAATTTGATTTAAAAAAAATTATTGCTTTATCAACTTTAAGACAATTGGGGTTAATAATAAGAATTTTAAGAATGGGATATTATGATTTAGCTTATTTTCATTTGACTCATGCTATATTTAAAGCATTGTTATTTATATGTGCTGGTAAAATTATTCATTTAATAAATGATAATCAAGATATTCGAATAATAGGGGGGTTAAGATTATATATTCCTTTAACTTCTTTATGTTTAAATATTTCTAATTTAGCTTTATGTGGAATTCCTTTTTTAGCTGGATTTTATTCAAAAGATTTAATTTTAGAAGTAGTAAGAATAAGAAATTTAAATTTTTTAATTTTTTTATTATATTATGTTTCAACTGGATTAACAATATTTTATACTATTCGTTTATTAATATATTTAATAATTGAGGATTATAATTTAATTTCTATTTATAATTTATTTGAAGAGGATTATATTATATTAAAAAGTATATTTATTTTATTAATGATAGTACCGCTTTCTTAGGTATAACATTAGATAATAAATTACAGTGGGGGCCCCATATAAGTGGTCCATCGAATAGGCTCAGCTCGGCGGCTTACGCTGTTAAAAAAATTCGTCGTCTGACAGATGTTGATACTGCCAGACTGGTATATTTCAGCTATTTTCACAGCATTATGTCATACGGTATTCTACTTTGGGGTAATGCTGCTGATATACAAGGTGTGTTCAAAAAGTATCGCGAATTTTGAATTTTCGCGGGTTACGTATATTCGAATTTCGAATTTTTTGTGGCGTTATGTTGGTACTCATATCTCTCACTTATGCCGACAAGCTCGGCCATTTTGAATGTTCATTTAATTGTTGACAGCTGCTTTGCTTGCACGTGTTTTGGATCGTCTTCGATTTTTACCTATTCAAAAAAATGGATCAAAGA